>SSNP01000330.1:97657-118187 GCA_006937955.1 Pachypanchax playfairii
ATGTATGTATGTATGCATGCATGCATGCATGTATGCATGTATGATGTATGTATGTATGTATGTATGTATGTATGTATTTATGAATATATGTATGTATGTATGTATGTATGTATGTATGTATGTATGTATGTATGTATGTATGTATGTATGTATGTATGCATGCATGCATGTATGCATGCATGTATGTATGTATGTATGTATGTATGTATGTATGTATGTATGTATGTATGTATGCATGTATGCATGTATGTATGTATGTATGTATGTATGCATGCATGCATGCATGCATGCATGCATGTATGTATGTATGTATGCATGTATGTATGTATGTATGTATGTATGTATGTATGTATGTATGCATGTATGCATGTATGTATGTATGTATGTATGTATGTATGTATGTATGTATGTATGTATGTATGTATGTATGTATGTATGTATGTATGTATGTATGTATGTATGCATGCATGCATGCATGCATGTATGTATGTATGTATGTATGTATGTATGTATGTATGCATGCATGCATGCATGTATGTATGTATGTATGTATGTATGTATGTATGTATGTATGTATGTATGTATGTATGTATGTATGTATGTATGCATGTATGCATGTATGTATGTATGTATGTATGTATGTATGTATGTATTATTACAAAGAATACAGAAAAAATTGTTTTTGGGAAATGTTTTGGAAAATAATGTTTCCCATGAGGATCACGAGAACAAAGAAAAGTTGTTTTTTTTAAAATTTGAAATAAAAACTTTACTTTACAGAGTTAACTGGCTTTCATGTAGACCAGGGGTCTCAAACTCCAGGCCTCGAGGGCCACTATCCTGCATGTTTTAGATGTTTCCCTGCTTCAACACACCTGATTCAAATGAACAAGTCGTTAACAGGCTTCTGCAGGACTTGTTGAAATACAGAGGATTCGAATCAGGTGTGTTGAAACAGGGAAACATCTAAAACATGCAGGATAGTGGCCCTCGAGGCCTGGAGTTTGAGACCCCTGATGTAGACTGTTTTTATCCAATGGTAAATTCACACAAGCATTTTGTTAAAGTGAATGATTGTCAGGTTCTGGGGTTTTGTTTGTTTTATTCCATGTTGTAGCTTTTGGTTTTCCGGTAGTTGTGTTTTCTTTTCCAGTCATCTATTCTCACTCTGTGTTTTATGTTAGTTTAGTTTTGCCTCGTATTCAGTCCTCCCCCATATCTGAGTTCATGTTTGATATCTGTCATCTAGTTCAGCCTTTATTTTGCCCCAGTCTTGTTTCCTGTTCTGCTTTTATTTTTGTACCGTCTGTACTTCCTGTTCTCCCCGTAGTGTAGGTCCCTTGATTGTGTTATGTCACTTCCTTTGTTCATTCTGTCCACTCCCAGGTGTGTCTTGTTACCGTGATTAGTTCTTGTGTTTGTTTCTCCCCATGTCCTCAGATGTTTTGAGTTTGCTATCAGTTAGAGGTTTGTATTTAAGCCTCATGTGTTCATTAGTCAGTGTCGGGTTATTTTTCAGTCACATCTTAGATCATGCTCACTGTTGCCTTTCTGTGTTTGGATTACGTTGGTCTTCGCCCTCCTGGTTTACCTATGGCTCCTCTCCTGTAAGTTTGTTTTTGCTGCCCTGCCAGCATTTTTACTTTATTATTAAACCTTTTCGTTGCTGTATTTACGCCTCCCGTCTCCTGCCTGCTCTTGGGTCCTACCTTACAACCCCATCTCGTAACAATGATCACTTCACCTTTATCTGCCCCGCCCCCTCACCTTTCCCTCCACATCACATCAGGCTGACAGCTGACGCTGCAGCGACCAGAACACTGTCTCTGGGTTTCAGGGGCAGCAGTACTTCAGGAGGTGGGGGGGTTCACTGGTTAAAATCCCTGCTCTGTCTGCTGTGTCCTTGGGCAAGGCACTTTACCCTCCCGTTTGGTAGTGGTCAGACGACCTCAGGGCCTCGTGGCAACTGTAGATACAACATGCAGTCTATCACCACCAAACGTGCGAGTATGAATTTGTAATGTGGGAGTCACATGACTTAAAAAGTGATATATTTACCCTTTTTGTGAATGTTGTAGTAAAGTGTGAAAAACACAAAGGTTCTTAGGAAAAAACGTTTTTTTTAGATCAGGACTTTAAACAGTTTAAATCAGTTTCTATTTGGGTTTCTAAATAAAAGAATAACTGAGTCAATTTAAACAGAATCTTCACTGACTGTCAGGGACAAATATCAACCACTAGGTGGCAGCAGAGTGTAAGACTGAAGCTCTTCTGATTTTACTTCAAAAGTCTCACTTTATGTCTGAGTAACTTTGAAGAGCTGAAACTTCAGTGGTGTCAAAAAAGTATCAGGACAGTCAGAAGGTTCTGAGACTCTTTAGATCATCAGATCCAACTGAGCGGCTGCAGGAGACGGTCGTGTGATGAAGGCAGGATCTAGAAATAAACTGACCTTTGGCCCGACAAATGTGACACCTTCTGAAAACACACACACACCCACAAGTGTGTTTTGGTATCCTTATGGGGACCGTCCATTGACTTCCATTGATTTTAGTAACTAGATTTATACCTAACCCAAACCCTTTTACTAACCTTAACCATTACTGATCTATAACTAACCCTAAGACTAACTAAAACTCTATTCACACCATACCTATAAACCTAACCCCTAACCCTAAAAAGGGGAGTCCCCCTCATGGGGACCAGGCTTCGGTCCCCACAAGAACCCTCGGACCCCAGAAAGATAGTAAAAGTCAGGAAACTGGTCCTCAGGAGGTCAGAAATACAAACCCACACACACACACACACACAACAGAGTTTTCCATTCGTCCTGAACTCAGAGACCCCCGAAGCAGATCAATGTGTGAGACTGCTGGACTTACATTCAATCAGACAGACAGGCCTGTAGACAGACAGGTGGACAGACGGACAGGTAGAGGCAGTTTTTTTTATATTCAGGGTTTAAAGAAAGTGGAACATTTGAATTAAACCTGAACTCCACCAGTGTTATTTTCACATTCCGACCTGTTAAACTGGGTCAGTAACCGGCTCAGAGCAGGTCAGATGGTGGTTGAACTGCATTAAATTATTTTTTTAAAGCAGAACTAAGTAAGTTTTGCTCTCGCTCTCCCCCTACTGGTCCCCTGTGAAAGCTCACTGTCGTAACGTTCCCCCGCCGCCGCCGCAGACCCCCCCCCTCACCTCCCGCCGCCGCCCCCCCAACAACAACGCGCAGAGAACGCTTTTGCAAGGAGAAAGAAAAACAAAACCAAGAAAATGTCTCGACAGGTGAGTATTATTGTCATCTTTGCGCTCCTAAGGGTGGCGTTGCTAACAACGGCAAGGGCTTCATGCTTGTATTTATGTACGTGAGTGTGAGTGCCGTAAAGCAGGTTTGTTCTCGCGAGATTAGTCGGGTCCGATCCACTGAAAGTTGCAAGTGCTGCTTTCAGGACACAGACCCCGGAGGGAGGGGAGGGACCCACGAATCACCCCGCCAAGTCCTTGTTTACCCCCACAGGGACTCTAGAAAACATTTATTGAGGTGAAAAAACTTACTTAGTTCTGCTTTAAAGCTCAAACTGAACTTGATTTTGTTTTTTATTTTCCAAATAGCTTCACTCCACTACTCTCTGTCTTCCTCATGTGGGTCCTCAGATCAAACACCCTCTGGCATACAGCTCACCTGCTAAGGTGATGGCCCAGTGCATGCTGGGAAAGCCACAGAGTTGTTTCATATGAGCTCACCTGCAGTGATGCACAGTGTTCATGTTTATTTAATATGAAAAACAAGAAACGAGTTCCTTCAAGTTCCCAACCAAACGGAACATGTATGAAAAATAAGAAATCATGAAGATTCATCTCAGATGATTTTATAAGTTCCAGTTCTCTCGTTGGTTCACACAAACCTGATGTTCCTCTTCAGTCGAGTCTGTCTCCAGAAGGGCAGGGAGTTTTCTAACATCAGAGTCCACGGCTGACCAGCAGGTGAATGATAAATCTGAAATCTGGATCTTATGGATCTTAGTGGATCTTAATTTGGACCGTAATTTCTGCAGCGAGACACCCGATCCGGTTACCACAGAGTGTGTGCGGCCGTCACAACCTCCTGCTGAGCTCTGAGCTACATGCTGTTTAAAATTAGATCCTCTCACAGGTTTATTTCCGTGTGATGAAGGTAAATCTTATCTGTCATCAGAGCTGCAGCACAGTGGAACCGGTCCAAACATCAGAGTCCAGATTAACCTATATCATCATCACTGATTCAGCAGAGAGGAAGGTTTCAGTTTAATCTGATTCACATGGACATGTGAGTTCACTCTGAGAGTGTGAAAAAAGGTGATTCAGCAGAACTTAAACAGCTTCTGCACCTGGAAACACGACTTTTGCTGTGAACTAGTGCTATGTAATAAAATGAACTACAAATAATGACAAAACCAGATTGTTTGGTGTGTGAACTCCAACATGTGCAATTTGTTTATATGTGAAACAAATCACCTGAAATTCAGAGTCTTCAGAAACCAAGAGGAAGTTGCTGTCGTGTAATTAGTTAAAATCTGAAAAGATTTGATTTATAGAGACACATGGCTGAACAGAGCTTGGACTCTTCATCAGCTCTTTATTAGAAACAAATAATATTCAGGCCCTTTTGTATGTGAGCAGACTAACTCAAAGAAATGAAATTCAACACTTACTTCATGTCACTTGCTCTGATGCTCCGCCCCCAACAGGTGACTGCAGGTGTGATCACACTCTTCACAACAGACTTAAAAAAGATCTTCAACACCTTGTCGCAAACGTTGAAGGATCTAAACTTCCAGAGGAAGTCCAGTCTGTTCTGTCCCTTCCTAAAAACAGCATCATAGTTGTGTCTCCAGTTCTGTCTGTTGTCCACGTGAACACTCAGGGATTTATACTCCTCCACCACCTCCACTTCTTCTCCATGATAAAAATGAGAGAAGTCTCCCCGAGTTACATACAATTCTTTCAACTTGGTGGAACACTGTTTTCTTTGTAACGTTCTTGAAGAACGCAGCTCTGAATTAAACCAAGGAGGCTCCTGACTGATGATGTAAGATCATCAGCTTGTCAGGCTGTAACATCTTTGTAGCTGCCCTCAGTTATATTTCCCTGAAAAAATAATGATGGAACAGATTCTTTAACATAGTCACAACATTTTCTCATAAACCTCTGCAGCAAAGCTCGTCAGAATAAACTCAAACATTATTTTAAATAAGATCATATATGACAGAGTCAGAACACTCTCCAACCAATATATTATAAGAAACTCAAGAGAATGAAGCAGAACGCAAAAAGGTGTGTGTACATCAGTTTATAAGAATTTAAGGGAATCATTCAACATCTGGATTTACATGCTAAATGTATGTTAAAATCCTGAAAATTCAAACAGAAACACTAAGTCAGAACCACTGAACAAGCATTCCGTTTTACAAATTTGAATATTTGTCTTGGAATCAGTAACATATAAAATAGATTTCAAAAAGTAACAATATTTGTTTTTTATTAATGAGTTTTTATTCCTGGTTTTATTTAAATTTATCACAGATGAAGACCCTTCAATACTGGATAAAATAATTGACCTCGCAGTTATAAGATTCACAGTAAAAATCTACTTAATGTGAAGATACAAACATTGTAAATTCAGGTTGAAAGTGAGTGTTTAGGTGAAGAAGTTTGAGTATCTGTGCATCTGGTTTGTTTAACAGCTTCTGTTTTCTGATTGGTTCATGACACTGAGCCCTTTCTGTATGTCTCTAATTACCTTGATTTCTGTCACCTGTGTCTTGTTGGTCTGGGAACTATTTAAGACTAATAAGGCGTTGCATGTTTCAGTGCCGGATCATTATTGTTGCTTGCCTTGTTGTTTGCATCATGAGCAACTTCTGCATAGTTGTATTTTGGTTTGTTTGTTTTCCACCTGCTCTCTTGTGTTTTTCTGGATCCCCTGTGTTTGTGACCACTGCCTGCACTGGCTTCCAGTTGCAGCACGCATCAAATACAAAGCTCTGCTTCTGGCTTACCAGACTCTAACACACACAGCTCCTACTTACCTTCACTCCTTCATCCAAACCTACATTCCCACGCGTCAGCTACGCTCAGCCGCTGAAAGACGCCTAGCGCTTCCACCACAACGTGGCATGAGATCATGTTCCAAACTCTTCTCCTCTGTTATCCCCCGATGGTGGAATGACCTACCAAACTCGGTCCGATCCTCAGAGTCGGCAGCTACTTTTAAGAGCAGACTTAAGACTCACCTCTTTAAAGAACACTTTCAGTCTTAATGTAGGATTAATTTATGATTTATGATAGCGATTTGAGAATTTATCTCTCACTAAAAAAAAAAAAAAAAAAATGAAATAAATTGATAAACATGATGTATCAGCGTCGGAATTAAACTGGACTCCAAACAGTCCGCCTCCTTATATTGTTTCCTTCTCTTTGATTTCTTGCTTGTATGTTCTCTCATTGTAAGTCGCTTTGGATAAAAGCGTCTGCTAAATGACAGTAGTAGTAGTAGTAGTAGTAGTAGTAGTGCCTGCCTGCCTGCTCCTCCAGTTGCTCTCGTTCTTCGCAGCTCACTGTCCTCTGCTTATGAGATCAGCAACTTGTGTTTCATGACAGGAGATGGACTGATAGATTGGAGCTTCATCCTCAAGTATAAGGGAGCTGCTTCGGTCTGTCTACGTTCTGACTCTCACCTGGTCATGAGATCTGGATCCTAACTGAAAGAACAAGATCTCCAATACAATTAACTGAACTGATAACTAACATGAGCTTCCTTCATAGGGTGGCTGGGCTCAGCCTTGAGGAGAGGAGCGCTGTCACCTGGGAGGAGCTTAAAGTAGAGCAGCTGCTCCTCCACATCAAAAGGAGTCAGCTGAGGTGGTTCAGGCATCTGGTTAGGATGAATCTTGGTTGCCTCCCTATGGCGGCATGTCCCACTGGGAAGAGATCCACAGGCAGACCCAGACCTCCCTAGAGGGATCATATATCTGCTCTGACTTAAAAACACCTTGGGAACCCACAAGAGGAGCTAGAGAGTGCTATTTGGATGAGGGAGGTCTGGGTTTCCATCCTGAACCTGTTGCCCCTGCAAACTAACTGATAAACAGAAGATGATGGATTGAAACCCATGAATCAATAGATGAAAAATAAACTGGTCAGTTGTTCCAAGTTTTAAATGTAAAACCAGATTGATGAAAATAGAGTGATTTAAAGCCTCTGATTGTTTGGTTTTGTTGATATGAAACTGTAATCTACTTCCATGACTCAGTAATAACACTGGCTGCGTACCCACCCAAAGCCATTGAGCTGATTGGCTGAGCTGCCTTGGCTCAGGTAAATGTTATTGTTCACTTCCTCCCAATCTCCTCAAACACCTGTGGAACCTGTGAGAATCCACCTAAATCTCCAAGAATGTCCATTATTTGAGTTTGGAGCAACTTTCTGTGACAAAACGTCTGAAAATATGTGGATTTTCCTTTAAGGGTTTAACAAATCAATTAAATTATAAAGTAAAAAGAAACATTCTGTTGTTTTAAAACCAGTTTTTAATCCTTCTAATCTGAGGATTCAGTTTAGATTTATTTGAATAAAAAAGCTGCAAGTTTTGGAATTTTACCTTAATTTCAGAGATTTTATCAACAGCTGAAACACCAAGCTGCAGTAACTAACAACCAGATGAAAAACAATCATAGTTATTGAGTGGTGGAACTTTTTCTGTTTCAGAGAGAATTTCTGGTGCATTGTGGGTAGAATCCTGCTTGGATGGGCTGCCTTTGAGCCAGGCAGCAGCTGCTCCTGCAGCTCTGGTCTTCTATAATTAGCAGCTGTGTCCTTCCTGTTAATCTCCTTATAGCTTAATGTGAAGCCCAGCTGCTCCAATGGCACGGCTGGCCCTCGTTACCATGGTGATCTAATTAACGTATCATTGACCAAGTGAAAAACAATGAGAGAGGATGTAAAAGGATAATAAAATGTGTTCGTGTCACTGTGACACTGACTCCTAAAAAAACACTGCAGGTGATTCTGAATATTTCAGGATGAACATTGGATTTGATGTTGGATTCCTGAAACCCGGGAGAAGCTTTTTAACCAGTGTGATGTTGAGTGTGTGTGTAGTCACTGAAAGCAGAACATGAAGCTTCATGTGATTGAACCCCAGAGCTGCTTTGAACCAAATGATGAGTCATTTAGCTGATTTTAAAGGTCCTATGTGATGCAAAGTCTACTTTTTGGAGCTTTTAACCATGTTGTGATGCTATTTCATTATTTTAGAAAACCCTGAGTTGTTTTTGGTTTAATACACACATTTCTCAGTAATCCTCCTGAATCCTGCACTCTGAGCAGCTGCTCCACCCTCTCATGAAAAACAACTGACTGTAACATAGTGATGTAATAATGTTACACCAGGACAGGCTCTGCGTTTCTGCGCTGCCCCTGCAGATTAAACACACACCCCGAGTTGTGAGAGTCTGAAGCAAGACACTAAGCACCATCTGCTGAGCAAATGGCCTTGAATGACTGATAGCTCAGCTGATGGCTCATTGTGTGTGGCAGGCTTTAGGCTCTAAACCTGAGACTTCAAATCCCGTATTACTTAAAAAGTAGAAAAACTTGTGAATGCTGAGCAGGAGCAAAATGAAGAGAGAAAGTCACACTGATGAACGTTAGACCTCTTGTTAATAAGATCGATGAACTTGAAACTCCGAGCCAGAGTATCAGGAATGCAGCATCATGTGTTTCATTGAGACTTGGCTAAAGGAGCAGATCCTGGACTCCAGTGTGTCTCTGGCTTTCAAACAAATAGGG
This sequence comes from Pachypanchax playfairii, assembly GCA_006937955.1. Lineage (NCBI taxonomy): Eukaryota > Metazoa > Chordata > Actinopteri > Cyprinodontiformes > Aplocheilidae > Pachypanchax > Pachypanchax playfairii. The sequence continues at coordinate 106,490 of SSNP01000330.1, forward strand.
CAGACAGGGATTTGAAGAGAAGCATCTAAGGAAAAGGAGTATCAACTGAAAGGCTGGCTCTGTTGTGGGGACTGATTTGGATCCTCTTGAGTTGATTGTCCAAAGGAGGATGAAGAATTTGATGGAAAACCCTCATCCTCCTCTTCACAAGACAGTAACTCTACAACAGAGTTTGTTCTGTCAGAAGCTTCATCAGATCCAACAGAAACCACAACAGGAGAGCCTTCCTGTCCACTGCTAGGACCCTTTGTAATGACTCTCTGAAGGAACACAGAATTAATACAACATCTACTTTACCTTAGCACACACATCATTACCACCAAGAAATGTACAAAGTTCTTACCTTTGCTCATTTTTCAATGAAGAAAACATCTCTAAATCTGCTAAAACCAATTCAATAGCCGCTTCTTTGCGTACATCCACGGGCGCAGCCATGTTTGCTTTGCTTTGCCTGCTTGGGCACTTACTGCCAATCATACCTGAACACCCGCCCCAAAGCAAAATGCAAACACATAATTGGTTCGAATTTTTTTTTTTTTTACCAAGATAAGACGGTTTTAGCTGGAGCAGTGCAAGATGGATTTTTATGGGTTTGAAAAACTCCAAATCTTTTGAGAATCCATCTTGCAGCGCAAGGTCATAATGAAGTCTGACTGAATTGAATTTTAAATTATATATCAATGAATCCAAGCAGACTGAAAAAGAAAAGATCTGTACATAAAAGTGAATAAAACTTTTTATTTTTCTTCACCACAATAAAATTTAACAAAGGCTCACTAGAAAAGTGTCAACTCCTGTGTTCTGTACAGTAGTTACAGTACATTGTAAAACTGGCCGCACTGCATTCATCATCACCTCCCAAAATGTGAAATTCAAACACTTTGCACATTATTTACATTTAAAATTGAACATGAACCTGCTAACCTCTCACTGTAACGACCTCCAGAGAGAAGCCAAATGGCTAATGAGCTAGTTGGCTAACAGGCTAAAGCTGTTTTCACACAAGTAAAAAAACTTTTTCTGAGTGCTACCAAGACAACGGTTAAACCCGACTTTATGTTCCTGTGTTACTGCAGACAGTGAGTATTTTTAATCATATTCTTCTTCTTGTTTTTGTTTTGTGTCTGTCTACATGTTAGCATGAGGAACTAGCGCTCAGCTACCTTTGTAAAGGAATGCACTTTGGTAGATTTAACCAAATGCCCTGGATGTTAGTCATTACAATGACAACAGTAATGCAATCTGAGGTACAAACAGAAAAAAATGGTGTGAGCACAGTGGGAGGAGCTTAGATTTCCTGCTCGCAGTTTCACTGTAAGCTAACAGGTAGTGTTAGCTTAGCCAAGTTGTCTGCAGGCGTCACATGACATCAAGTGACAACAGTTGGCTGATATGTGTCTGTACATTGTGCTGCCATGTTATATAAACCCTTGAATACCAACACACACACGCACACTTAAAAATGTTAACTGATCAGTTTTAAGCTACAATCTGCGGCTGGCCTGTTAGCTTTCTGTGCTAGCGCTGTAAATGTGTCAGAGGTGCATGGCTGAGTTTGAATCATAACGTGCTCAAGAAAAGTAAAAAATCATAAGATCCTGATGGCACTGATGGAGAAGGGAATGTAAACGCTACAACTACAGGATTTCCTGTTTTCACACTACTTCCTCTTCTCTCATGAAGGTGCATTTATTTTAGGATGAGTCCGAGTTGAGCTTAACGATGGATGTTTGTGCTGGTGGCAGTTAGTTAAACTTCTAAAAAACTCAATCTAGATGCTTTTATTTTGAAAATGAGATTTATCAGCCAACATTCACTTTGAATGTTTCAGAGTTCTGCATCTTACTTTCTCAATCAGCTTAACGAAGAACGAGCGGTTCGATTTTAATGGTGATTCAGAATGGCCACTGTAGATGTGAGTGTGTGTGTTGGATGGTCGTGGCATGGCATTAAGATACTGAAGGCACAAAGTTACAACTTGAAGCACTCCATCTCACAAAAACTGTTAAAAAACAAAACTAAATCCACACAATCAGCCAATCAAGTCTTTAAAAAACAAAACCATCAGAGGAATCCCTCCACACTTCCTGGTTGTGCTCCTCCTCCCTCCAGAAAGGGGAGGAGCTTCCCCTGAGATGGGCGGAGCAGGTAGAATCTTTGTTAATGACAGTTCATTTTGTACATCAATCTCTATCATCCACTTCCTGTGTGCTACATTACATCAACAAGCCAACGGCATTCACGGCAGATCATCAGAACCTCCTCCTCCTTATCATCTTCTTTCTCCTCAAAGGACTTCATTTTCATGGTGCATTCAGGTACATTGCCGTAGTGTGTTTATATTAATTTGTTAAAGAGGGAACAAGCTTTAAGTAAAACCTTTGATATTGCGCGCGCACACACACACACATTCAAGTATATGTGCAGTAAAAACTGCACATCTTAGTAAATACACTGATTTAAATATTAAAACGTGGCAGTGAAAATTAAATCTTGTGTCACAGAACATCCCTTTTTATTCCAGACTAATCATTAGTTCTGAATCAGCTGTTTGATGGTCGGAAACCAATGTATAGGTTCGTCCTTTCCCACACAGACTCAACAACTTGTTTTCTGTGTTTTGTATAAAGCAGTTTTTCTTTTCATTACACATTAAAATAAAATTCATGTGAAGACAGAGTTCATTTTTAATATCATCTAATCACTGGCCGTCCCTGGCGCGCTTTCTCCAAACACCTGGCCTCCATGTTGGAAGGACACCCCGTTGCATCACAATATTATTCTTAAAATCTGGAACACTAAAATAAATTTCCATCATTAGCAAGTAAATTGAGAATCCGTCCCGACCTCCATACATTTTGCCGCCTGTCTCTTTAAGGCTTATTTGCTCTTTGCTGTGATTGGCCAGATCCAGGAATCTCCCTGGGTCACAGGTCTGTGCAACCGATTGGATAAAATCTGATAAACTACATCCAGAGAGTTTTATGAAGGATTCCTTTTACAAAGTCTGTCACATTAACTGCATTACATTATTAACTTTGTCCATGTTTGTGACGAACATCTGTCAGTGTGACGTTCTAAAACATGGAAAATACACAATAAGGAGAACAGGGTCTATATGTAGGTGGATTCTGTTTTATCATGAACAGTATTTGGGTTTCCACCAGTCTGGTTCTGCTGCTGGATATATATTCTATAAGAATGAAATAAAAAAATTTTCTTTGCTCTTTCAAAAGGATGAAGTAGCAGACATGCCCCCCCCCCGGGGCAGCCGTGGACACAACATGGACTTTATCACCACCAAACGTGTGGGATTGTAGTGTGATGCTCTTTGTGAGTCACCTGACTGAAAAAGCAATAAACAAACACAGAACAATTACCACAACAACAAATATTCAAGCCCTTTTTAAAAAGAGTATTTATAAGAAAAACAAACACCTTTCACAGGATTAGCCTCCCTGCTAACCTTAACAAGTTAAATGATAAAAGTCTAAATATTTGATCATTCTGTCTGTGCAGGATAAGGCTGGGCAGTGGAGAGCTCTAACACTATGGCTAATAGAGGCTAACGCTAGCCACAAGTCTGACAAAGAAGGCAAACAGTTATGGTGCGTTCACACCGGCCACTTTATCAACGTCAAGCAACGCTCATAACGCTCCAAGTTTGACGTTAGAAAGTTGAAGCTTGTAATGCCTGCCAGTCAGAGCGCATAGGCGTTGAAGCTCGTAACGCTTGACCGTTAAAAACAGCGCGTAGGCGGGGCTTCCTTTGTTATCGGATGTTCTGAGCTATGGCGGATCATATAGAGAGAGTGGCTTGGCTTTATTTACTCCGTTTGTGGATACACCCCGTTCTTCAGATGTGTTTTGAGTTTGAGGAGTTAAACCATTTGCTCCAGAAGCTACATATGGATGAGGTTAGCTTCCAGCGCTACTTCCATCTGTCCCGCGCCTGTTTGAAGACTTCCTGCTTCATTCAGGTACGTCACTACGATGAGACGCTCTGATTGGATTGGATGACATGCCACTTCAAGAGTGTTAAGAGCGTCAAAAGTTCAGCTTGCTGAACTTTCTGCGTTTCGAGCTTTTCTAGCTTTTCAAGCGTCAACGCCTGAAACACTCGAAAAGTTTGAAAAGTTGCTGCTCATAACGCTCACAAAGCGACACAGAGCCGTTGACGTCTGTCTGACGCATTCCACCATAGACTTTACAAGTAAACCTGCCGCTTCTGACGTTGACAGTTGGGCCGGTGTGAACGCACCATTAGGCAGCTAGCTTACCCCTTTAAGTTTTTAGGCTAACTGCTATCTTGTGAAGTTGTAAAACTATAACTTCTCAAACATTTAGTTGTTTAGTAACTCATTTGTTCCAGTTAACAGTTAACTAGCTGTCAGGTAGGTGTTTAAATACATTTTTTTAAATCTCTGACTAATAAATGTCCCAAATTTAATTTAACATAACCAACAAGCTAACTGTTGCTGTAGCTTTAGTATTAAGTGGGTATATCAACAGTCAACTGAGCATATTCACACTCTGAAAGACTGTACAAACCTACTAACACTGAATATTGGGTGTTAAATTGTTGAAGTCAGATAAACGGATCTTTAATAAAATCTAACACAGCTTTGTTCCCTCTGTTAGCACCATGATGCTGATGTGTTTGTGAGTTTGAAGCTACTGTGTTTGTGTGATGTGTTCCGATTGTCTGACTTGCACCACACTCAATTCACATTTCTACTTCTTTTTTCTTCTAAACCACTTTCCTCTTTTTTCACGTGAGTCTGAGAATCACAGGCGTCTCTAAACTTTCTTGCTTTTCTTTTGTCCTTCAGTGTCCATGCCGCATTTCTTAATACTCCACCACTGCAGTGCAATAAATAACGCAATGCTCTTTAAAACTGGACACACCAGTTTTATTCAGGTCTGGCTCGTTGTTGATGAACTTGGCTTCTAGCCCCGCCCCCCACCCCACAGACCGTGGGGTGCTTTCACTCTCAGCTGACCAGTTTGGGCAGAACCGTCCGAGTCTGGATATTTCCGTTTGCATCTGTGATCGCTGCCAAGTTAGTCCTAGTTTTGGAAGAGGAGGTGGTGGCAGTGGAGGAGGTGGTGGCAAGTTTGGAGATGGAGGTGATGGTGCCGTCAGCAGTGGCAGTGCCTCGTTTGGAGGAGGAAGTCTTCTCCGCTGCGGTCGTGCCTATTGGTGGTTTCGGGAGTCGCCTCTTCAGCCACTGGTGGCGCAGTGCCTGGCTCGGGGTCATCCTGAGTGTTGGGTCCCACTCCAGACATTGTTTGAGGAAGTCCAGGAAATGAGTGTCATTGCAACCCTTCAATGCAGCGCTCCAGTCCTTGCTGCCTGGAGGGCCGCGTACCTTTCCCCGTCGTGAGCGTCCTCCATTCAGCACTGTGCTTCCATCGGGCAGGGTGGTGACGGTGCAGTAACGCGGATACCCTTTCGATGAAACAAAGCTTTTTGCTCGCTTCGAGGTGTCTAAGAGCTTCTGACTGGGCATCCCGAGCAGTTCGATGATGCAGGCCAGCTGGTCGGCTTCGTCTTCACCCGGTAACAGAGGGTAACCTGTTAGCAGCTCTGCCAGGATGCAGCCCAAGGACCACATGTCGATGGGCATCCCATACCTGGAACCTGGAAGACAAAGCAGAGCAGTTCAGTTCTACAGCTGAGACCTGCTGTGACTAAGGGTGTCATTTTGTTTAAATGAATCTGCATCAAGTCTTCAGAAAAAGGAGGGGACAAAATTATCAATCAAAAAGTGTCAGGGACATGTCCCCACTTTATCAGTACCCTTATCGATACTTTTTTTTTTTAAAGACTCAAACAAAAGGGGAAAAACAAAAATGATAAACTATAATTATTTTATTTTTCAACAATTGACCTTTCGCTGAGTCCTGCCCCCCTTAGTTACTGTTGCTACGTATGTCAAAAACAGCCAGCGCGACAGATTATCGTGACTGGAGGAGGTATTTCCGTGCGTGTCAGTGACCCATTTGGGGCCAAACCGCAACATCCTCCAAATCGAACCAGCCTTGATCTCCTTTCTCTCTATATCGGATAAGAGGGTTGTCAAAAAGGCGTGCCCATGATTTTAACATTTGTTCTCGTATTTTTATGTCAATAAAAGTCTTGTACACAAAACTCTGCCGTCATATACGTGAGTCTGAGAAACTGTGTGGATTAGAATAGTGGGGTGTTGCATCTACTTTTGTAAAATGAAGCCAAATTTTGGATCTATCCATTCGCTCTGCCATCGTATCTGTGTACCTACTGGTGAGCGGAGCTTCTAGCGAGAGCACGACGTAAACACGGGAGCGCGCAGCTGTGCCCCCTCCCACCATCAGTCCCCACTGTGTGTGTGCTTGTTAAGGAGAAGTGGGCTGCCAGTACAGTGTTTGGCTTGTGTTTATATTTATAAGATAGGGGCTAATTTAATACTGGGTTTCGGTACCAATCCCTAGTTTTAATTGAGACAGATAAAACCTAATGGAAACTATGTAATGCTCACACAGCTGTGGTGCCTTTCTGTGTAACACAAAGTACCTGGATTCTGTCATAAACTGTGTTCTGTGTGAAGAGATCATTCACACATCTGCGTGTTGATGTCGTTAAATTTTATCTGAACACTGTGAAAAACCTCAGTGTTTCCTATTTGTGACTGTGTGTTTCTTACCTAAAATAACCTCTGGTGCTCGGTAGAAGCGGGACTGAATGTAGGTGTAAACCCTCTGATGTTCATAGCAGCTGGAACCGAAGTCTATGACCTGAAGGAGAAGCCACATGGTTTACTGGTGCTCAGAGGAGTTGAACGTGCGGACTCTCGGTCTTACCTTGATGCCGCTGCGACCCTGCTGCTTGAGTAAAATGTTCTCCGGCTTCAGGTCACAGTGGATGATGCGATTCTTGTGCAGTGAGTCCAGACACTGGAGGATGGAGTGGGCGAACTTCCTGACCAGCGGGAGGCTGAAGCCCTGGAACTTGTTCTTCTTGATGAGCTCATAAAGGTTCATGTTGAGCAGCTCGAAGGTCATGCAGATGTGGTTTCGGAAGGTGAAGTGTTCCAGCATGTGGATGACGTTCATGTTGGAGTCTTTGTCCTGCTTCCTCAGGTGCTCCAGGATGCGGATTTCCTCCGCTGCCTGCCGGTGGAAGCGCTTCTCGTTGCGGACCATCTTCAGAGCCACGTGGGCCTGAGTTTTGTGGTCGTAGGCCTTCACCACCTGCACAGAACAGAAACACAACCCTGACTTACAGATGTTTTGTCTTCACATGCATCACTTTGTGTGCATGTTGGTAACAGCATGAGGTTTAAGACTGGACGAGAGTCTCAGACAAAACTGGTAAAAACATAAAAAATACACAAAATGACTAAAACGAGAAACAAAGTTTAAATATATAAAAAAACAAAAATTCAACATTTTCACACAGACACGATGTATCAGCGTATCGGTACCTGTCCGAAGCTGCCTTTTCCAATGACTTTCAGGACCTCGTATCGGTAGGCGATCTGATCATGTGAGACTTGGATGTAAGACCCCTGATCGTCATCGTAACCACCGTTGTTGGCTCCGCCCAGAACTCCAGTCCTCTTCTTCGCATTCGGTCCAACAAAATACACTAAGCAGAAAAGAGCAAGAACAGTCCAATCGCTGTTATCATCACAAATAAATCAAAACGTCTGTCCAGGTTCAAGCAGCTCACCTTCTGTGTAGCTGAACACCTCGTGGTGCTCAAACGAGGACATTTTGGACATGAACTGTTTCAGGGCCTGCTCCGGACTTAGGGGGTTCGGCTTTGGCTTAATGTCTGTTAACGACTTGTTGGAGGCGGCGCTGCCCTGACGGCCGGATTCTAGTGCAGAGGTCTGTCGGTCTGGGAGAGGCAGGCCCGGCCGAGTGGAGCTCACCGGAGCCAGGCCATTGGGCTGGGAGGTCAGAACTGAACGCTTGTTGCTGTTGTCTTCAAACAGCTGAGTAATTTGAACCTGCGACTGTGATGACAGCTGGGCAGCATCCGTCATGGCGGCTTTAGAGCCTCCCTGAAAGGAAACACGAAGATCAGATCAGCATAAAAAAGTTCTGAACAACATTCACAAGGAATGACAACACTTCCTGTTTACAGCCTGTTGTTTCAAATTAAAAGCATGTAGTGATTGTTAACGTTTTCACCTCAGAGTTTGGACTCTCATCCTGATGCTTTTATTTACTCATTCTTTTCTTCTGACAGTTTGATTGATTGGCATCTCTGTCTCGTGTTTGTGTGCTGCAGATAACAGGTGTGTTTGGTTTCACTCAGCTCACGAGCAGGAAATGATGTAAGAAAGAAAGTATTCTTTTGATGTAGATTAGCATCTATGGACAAAGTTTGTGCATTACGTTTTTAAAACATAATAAAGCATTTAGACTTGCTCAATCGTAGATCCCTGACATGCTGTTTAAAGGTGCAATATGGAACAATTTCATAAAAACCTATATAAAAACCCTCTCCACTGGGTCTTTAGAGGGGTGCAGAAGGAAAATACAGTATTTTCTTTAAAAACTATGTCTGATGTAAAATATAATAAAATACTTATTCTAACGGGCACAATGCTGGCATTTTGTTTACATCTACCAGCCAACAGCTGGCAGAGTAGCGGGCACCATTGCAAGTTGCCTAATACACTGAATAGTCCATAATAGCGAGGCTGGTACTGTGGAGGGAGGCCGAGTCGGCTGGTCAAGCAGCAGCTTCGGAGCCCCGGGGATTTTATTGTCCCTCTCAGGGGAAAAGCGACCGGAGAGGATTGGGGACTAGAGAGGGTTTGGGTGAGGAATTTTTGCCGCATTGGAGCACACGCGGGGGTCCCTAGTTCTGAGTTCTCAAGGTTGACATGTCAGTCCGTGCACCAGGTGTTGCTGTGGTGTTTGTGTTCCTATTCCACCTTTAATGCAGCACGTGTTTCAGTCTGGCTGTGATGTCAGGATGAAGACAAGTTTTAGGACCTGCAGGTCTGAGGCTTATGGGGTTGTGTGCTGATGTGATGTGTGTAAATTCTTAAAACAACTGTGACTCTATTTGTCAGTGATTGTTGGATTTTTGAAGTGTGTTGATACTTTTGGAAGTTTGTGAACCCTGAAGGTGCTTCTAACGCAATGAAGCTAATCAGATTGTCTATCCTTGCGTCCTCCTGCCCGTCACTAGTGGATAGTTTTAAACACATTTACATATTCTGTTCCACTTCCTGTTTACCCAGCAGGAGGAAACCTCGTCAACTCAGAACCCTCTGTTCCAAAACATGGAGCCTGTACCGAGGAGCCCACATGGTGTCCTCAATCCTGAATCTCAAATCCATCCTCCTGATGCTAAATGTTGGCGGAAGCTGTGAACTGGCACTCTGTTGGACCACCTGCTCTGGTGGTTTGGAGCCCTAGACCTGTGGTCTTCAGTCATCCCAAGTCCTCTAAACCTGGTCCTCTTTATGTGACAGATCCAACGTGCTTTTTTGGAAAATAGGTTTTTGACTCATCCCTGTCCAACCAGCTGTGATGACCTTTGACCTATCACATGACACTTGGATGGGAACTCTGAATTTAGATGAGATATGTCCTTAGATTGCTCATTGTTTACCACACCAGGTCCGTCAGTCCCGCCTGTCTGTAAACGTATTGTAGCTCAGACCTCCTGGTCCAGTCGAACCTTTTCTCTCTGAATTTACAGACTTTTTAATCAAACTGCAGAAAGTTTTAATGACATTGTCTAATTTCTATCAGTGTAATGTGTTATGAAATAAACAGAGAGGTTGAAACAAGGCAGTCAGTTTGCAGTCAGTCTGTATAACAAACACCTTCTCAAACATCTCTGACAGCCTCCTCGTTGGAGCTAAAATTCAATTGTCTGTCACACTGGATTATCTTTGTTATCATTCATCTGTTCAGGTAAAGAAAAGGGAACAAATAGTTTCTCTGTGACAAGCTGCAGGTTAACAAAGATCCTTCTAAAACTGGCTGTTGCAACTCTGGTTCATCCACTGAGCTTAGGAGTCTTTTCAGGTCTGGATGATTCAGAGGTCAAAGGTCAAATCTTTCCTCTAAAAAGTGCTCCGCTTAACAACACTGAGAGATAAAACCTGCCAAAGTCCAACAGAAAACTCTGACAGGGCTTCAGAAAACCTGAGAACTGTTGATCCAGACCCCTTTAACAGACTACAGGAGGGACTGACTGCTGCAAGCAAAGTTTAAAGACCAGAACCAGACCAGAACTGGACAGAACCCTATACACAGAAGCAGTTTCTTTTTAGAATCAGAGTTGTGTCTGTGTGTGCCCTTCACAGCAGCCATTAAACCAATCAGCTGTTTAAAGCATCCTGAAGCCGGTGGCTAAAATTAGCTGCAGCTGAGCTGCATGCTAACATATTAGCATGTAGAAACACAAACCTAACAGGATCAAATACAAAGTTCCAGAAACAGTGGAACAGACCAGAGTAAACTAGAATTGAACGAGTGCCGACAGCCGGTCTGATCAGGACCAACTCTGATAATCTGTTTACTGATTCTCATGAAAGCAGTCAGAGTTTTGATGAACCACAGAGCCACTCAGAGAGTTTCAGTGCTGCAAAACCACAAAAAGTCATTAAATCACATGCATTTTCATTCTAGCCTGAACTTCGTCATATGGTTTCTGTTCCTTCAACAGAAAGACAAAAGTAACACGGTCCCTTTAAGTTGTTATAAAACACCTCAGTCCTGGCTGATCCACTGTGGAGTCCCCAGCATTTACAAACCCCACAGGACCCAACGAGGTGAAATACCCGAGGCTCCGCTCACAGCAGCCAGTTTGGACTCATGAGATGTCTCGTATGAGACAAGAATCTCAGACAGGTCCAGCTGCCATCATTTAGCCCCCACATGTCAGTTTGAGATGTTCGAGGAAAGTTCAACAAGTGTATGATGCAGGAACTGAACCAGAGAACTGATACTAAGACTCAGGAATCTTCTGGTTATCTGGATTAACTAAGTGTTAGTGGTACTAAAGTACTGGTTATCAAATCAGGTGTTCTGACTCTCGATGTGTCCACGTAAACCTAACACCTGAAGACCAACTAGAATCCTAAAATGATTTATAACAGAGTGAAAACGACTGCAGCATCAAAGATGGAGAGTCTCACTGCCATTACAGCAGATTGAATCAGATGGTTTATCATTGAACATTTTAATATGTGAACAGGCCTTTAGACCATCTTCATCCAGACCTCGATGTCTTCAAATAAAACAACTTCAGTTTAACTGTTATTCTGTTTCCTATTTAAATCAGTTCAAAATTCAAATCCAGTCAGACGTTATTAACCCCCGAAAGGTAAATGAGATGTTGTAGTAAGTCAGTCCTCCTTTAGAGTCATTCTACAGGGTTCTAGCTGCGGACAGGAAGGATCTCCTGTAGAGGGTTCTAGCTGCGGACAGGAAGGATCTCCTGTAGAGGGTTCTAGCTGCGGACTGGAAGGATCTCCTGTAGAGGGTTCTAGCTGCGGACAGGAAGGATCTCCTGTAGAGGGTTCTAGCTGCGGACAGGAAGGATCTCCTGTAGAGGGTTCTAGCTGTGGACTGGAAGGATCTCCTGTAGAGGGTTCTAGCTGCGGACAGGAAGGATCTCCTGTAGAGGGTTCTAGCTGTGGACTGGAAGGATCTCCTGTAGAGGGTTCTAGCTGTGGAC
>SSNP01000330.1:126717-158846 GCA_006937955.1 Pachypanchax playfairii
GGGGGGGGGGGGGGGGGGGGGGGGGGTCAGAGTTAATGTAGAACATAGAGATGGACTCTTTAGCAGCAAAATCAAAGGACATGAGAAGAACTGGACACCTTTAAGCTAACAGACTGCAGAGATGACAGATGACGATATCCGCCAAATAACCCCGACTAAAACATCTGCTTTAAACTCGTTTGGATTTTCAAGTGTTAAACATTGTTGAAAGTTGAGATGCCACTTTCAGACTCTGTAAATAACTCAAAACGACCCTCAGAAGATTGTTCCGGGTTTTTTTTCATGGCAGGACACGAATATAAAAAGTTTCTAATCTTTCTAGTTGTTTCTACGCAACTGCTCCTAAAAACTGAACAGATCTAGTTTTTGTATTTTATTTTCTCTAGTGAAATAGAAACTGAATTTTACCTCTGAATATAAAAAAAAGACAACAAAGCAACTTGTACAAAAACTTGTGCAGTGTCTGTACAGCAGCTGGGCTGCTGTTATTTAATCAAAATATTCCTATTCTTCTGGATTCTGACTGAATTCAATGTGACATGCAAAAAAAAAAAAAAAAAACCATAGAAATTGATTTTGTGTAACACAAAAATAAGTCTGGAAGGTAGTAATTGTCTCTGTGTGGCCCTGTGATGGACAGATGACCTGTCCAGGTGTGACCCCGCCTCTTGCCCAACAGCTGAAGAGAAACACCAGCTCTCTATGACCTGAACAGGAACAAGCAGGTATAGATAATGGATTGATGGATAAATAGAGGGGCAGGCCCTAATATGTATACTGGACTCTGCCAATAGGGGGCCAATAATTTCTTTTCCCGTTCAAATTCCACTTCCGGTTTCATACCTTGTAAATACACATACATACATAGTATATAAGTAAAAACACAAAGCTGATACAGCTGACTGCAATTATTAGTGCCATAATCTTCATCTAAATGTTTATAATATTTTTTTTACATTGATTGAATTAAACTTTGTTGAACTGGGGTGAACTAGACAACATAGAATTGAATAAAAATTTTAATCAAGCTGTGATAAAGTGAATTCTAACGAAATAACCTGAAATATAATGACGTTGAAATCTGACTGTATTGATCTATATAATAATGCTGAATAAACCAAAATGAACTGGACAGTTTGTAAACAAATAACAGGTTGAACCGGAGTGAATTCGAATCAATCTTTAACAAGACAGCATTATCAACAGATCAAGATATTTTTATCCAACAGCTTGGGTCACAACAGCATGTTTGAAGTCGATTGAAGACAACAGATTTACAACATCGTGTCGAGCATGAAAATATCTGAAAGTGACAGAAATGAAATATTTATATAAACTAAAGAGAATCTAACTGACCTCAATCTGTAAAGAATGAGCTGTTTTCCTCCCAACCGGTCTCCCAGCCGTCTGAGAGGCCAAAAATCACCAAGCAACCGAAAAACACACACAAACCCGCCGAACACAGAATTAATCCACCGTTCGACCCAGAGAACCGGAACCTGAGAGCATGGATACAAAGGAGACTTGGCGGAGCCGGAAAGCTTCTTCTGCTGCTGTCACTTCACATCTGAAGGCTAAAAATAAACCTGACAGAAGGGTAGAAGACGTCCGGAGCTGCCCCGCTCCAGCTGCTGATTATCGGCTGCTTTCACGGCTCAGCTCGCTCCTGGTTTTCTGAGATAACAGACCAGACACACTGAGTCCGGGTAGCCAGGTAAGCTAGCAGACCCTCCAGCCATCCCCGCACGGGGTTTCCTGCCTCTTCGTCATCTGGTCGAACCACAGCGGCGTGTCTCCGCCGCAGCGGCCACGATCAGGTGACCCTACACCGGGAACAGAGACTGTACTCACCGGTCGGGAGGACCGAGGCTCCGGGCTTCTTGGTTAACATGGCGGCCGCTCCTCTCCTCTGCGCTCCGTCGAGAGGGACGCCTCCTCTTCCTCCATCTTCAGCTCCTCCTCTTTCTCCTCCTCTCTTTAAATCCCCACTTTACTCCTCCCGATCTGATGTCTTTATTATTATCCTGCTCTGTTACTCATATTCAGCAGATTTAAAGTTAATTAAATAGATATTACTTAAAAACGAGATCAATGAGTTACTTTTTTAGAAGAATCTGGTTTATTGGAACAAATATGTTACACACGATATTTGGATCCAGTTCACTTTTACTCTTGTACTTATTACACAAATTACTCCAGAACAACAACATAATTACGGTGAAATATGTGTAGAAAACAGACATATAAAGATAAACAGACATCATTAGACATAAAACACAGACAGCAGAGACATTCAGCAGCATCGTCCACCATCAATGTCTGACTGATATTTGAAGCTGTTTATATTGATGAATCTAATTATTTCCACGAGAGAAGAAGTTTCGTCCTCATGAAGGTGTTAAACATGTTTGTTCAACATGGTGATGGTCTAGAGGAAGAAACTGGTCTTGGATCTTGTGATTTTGACGCATAGTGATCTGTAGGGCATATAGATCCTGAATGGAGGGCAGATTAGCACCAGACTTTATGGTGCGGTCTGTTTCTGTCTAGTCTGGTTGCTGGTCCAAACCAGACTGATGGACCAGCAGAGACTCCTTAACGGTTCTGTAGAATTTCACCAGCAGCTTCTGTAGCAGGTTAAACTCCTGCAGGACATTCAACCTCTGCTGGACCTTCTTAATGACCAGGTCTACGTTGGCAGTCTGTTTCAGGTCCTGGGTTATGGTGGTTCCTAAAGGGGTTGTTCTGACTGCATCAGAGGACCAGTTGTTCTACTTCCTGCCTGTAAGCAGACTTGTCTCCGTCCCGGATGAGGGAGATGACCGTCGTGTCATCTGCAAACTTCAGGAGTATAACAGATGGATCATATCAGTGGAGGAGAAGCTGTTTGTGTCGAGGGAGAATAGCAGAGGAGATAGCACACATCCCTGGGGATCGCCGGTGCTGATGGTCCAGGTGCTGGATGTCCTCAGCCTCACCTGCTGCTTCTGTTCTGTCAGAAAGTTTTAGATTCAGAGACTGGTGAAAACTGAGGCAGAGAACTGGGACAGTTTAGACAGTGTCCTCTGCCTGTAACATAGACATTGTTCCTGGTTCTACCACCTGTCCCCCTTTTCTAATTGTTTAAATAAACTCTACTCACCTTTTATAACTTGGGTAAAGCTAATCTTTTAGTCCATATTACCTATTAGCCTGACCAATCAGATGTAAAGTATTATGTCAAAGATGTGAGGGCCTGGTTGATCAGGTAAATTACCTATATTGCAACTTCTGAGTAAAGCATCATGCTAAAGTTTGGATTCATCACCACTGCACACAATTTGTACTAATTCATCAGCTGAGTCCATGAAACATACCAAAACCGACTCCGTCTAACAGACAGGAGAAAGAATTTGCACCAACAAAAGAAAATTTAGAAGAACAAGTATTTCCTAATATTTGAGGTGCAGCTTGCTGCAGTTCAGAACCATGGCTCTGTTATTAATGATATTGTTATAAATGTATAATTTATAGGATATTTGAGGCAAAGTGTTTGAAACACTTCTGAATAAGCCTGTTTGAATGATTAAAAAGGGTCCCTGGGGAGAGCTTTGTAGCCCCTTCCATCTCTCACACAGATGTAAGACTGAAAGACGCTCCATTTGTTCCTTTTGCATAATTTTAATCAGCTCTGTCCTTTTGGTGTTGTTCTGCATGTTTAAATGGTCCCTTTGGGTCTATTTGCACTGATGCCTTTGCATGTATTAATACTAATTCTATCAGTTCTGTTTGGTTGTGTTTTGCATCTGTTCTGTTTTATTTCGTGCCGTGTGTTTTATTGCGTTTCATGTCATTGTTGTCGTTTTTTCTAAATCCAGAGGCATCAGTTTGCATTTACATTGATTATTTTGCTTCTCCCTCCATAATTAGATGTTTTTGTGTTTGTTTGGCTTTCTAGTTGTGTTTCAGACCGGTAGACTGATCATTACAGGTGTCTGACCACCTGAATCCATCCATCAGCTTTAAGCAACATTAGACACAAAGCTGCAACAGGAAAACAGAAAGCTGTTACTGATCTGCTTCACAGATTAATTAATTTCTAAGCATCATTGTGTAAAGATGAGTAAAGTTAGTAAAGATGCTGCTCGCCTTATGTGGCAAAAGGCTCTGGTTCTCAGAGAAGCAGAGACTGATGCTAACTTTTCTCCTTTGTTTTGTCCAGTCGTTAACATGACGACGTCCTCAATTTACACTGCGTATGATTGTTTATGAAGCTGCTTAGAGACCAACAACATGTTTACATCACAAAGAGATGGTGCTTCTGTTAACAATAAAGTTTCTTCAGTCACTTGTCATCTCAGGTTTCACAGCTTTTAGCTGAATTACAGAGGAGCAGTCTGCTGGAACACGTTCACACACACAGCTCAGGTAACTCACTCGAAGCAAAAACCAAAACCATCCATCAAACTTTAAAACCAGAATAATTTTTAAGAATATTTAATCAAATCATCAATCAGTCACAGAGAAAAGCAACCTGACGCAGTCTTAACAGTAAAACTTTGCAGTAAATATTTTACACCTCTTTCAGCAGATTTTTATATTGTGTAAATTATTTTGTAGATATTTTTAATAATTTTTTAAAATCACACTTTATTTATATTACGCTCACTTTACATTTGTCTAAATTAATTAACTATTGGAAGGAATAATACATGTGTTGACGTGCCCTGACTGCCCCCTAGCGGATTCACTTCGCTATTACATAACATTGGGCTTTTATTATGAAAAGTAATTGGAAGTCAAATTAAGATTGGTTTTATCCCATGACTTCTGCTCTTCCTTCTTTTCTGGACTAGTTGTATATATTTTATTTATTCCTTTATATTTGAGCCATTTAACTGACGTTTCATTCTAACTGTTCAAAGCATCAGATCAGGTTCCTGCAAACGTTCTGAATTAAAGGATCATTTTCCCATCACTCATAATAGCTTTATTTTGTAAAGGGCTGCAAAGTAACAAGATAAAAGGCAGATAAAATAAAAATAACATTTTGAAATTATGTGATGGTTCAACTAACACCAACTATGTTCCTCCTGATTTCTGCCAGAAAACACAGAATAATCCTAAGGATAAATGTGCATATTTACACCCATGATTATTGAGTTTATTTGCTAATCAGACTATAATGAATTTAAATACTTGCTTTTTATTTCATGTTGTGTGATTTTTGAGTATTTGCACATGTTCAGTATTGTCAGGAAGTATTTAACAGTGGTAGTCTGCAGTTCTTGCCTTACAATGTAAAGGAAACTATGAAGAGGAGGAAACAACCAGATGAGCTGATCAGGGAGCAGCTGGATCTGAATCTATTATCCTGTGAATCACCCCTAAAAATAATTTAGAAACAATAAATTATATTCCTTACAACATACAGAGGTCGTTTGGTTTAATTAAAGATAGATTTGAATCTGTACATAAACAGCTGTCTGCCACCTCATTCACTGTTAATCAAAATGGAATGACACTACATGTTGTTTTAAAGAAAAAAAGGGTGTTTTATAGTTTGTTTGAAGAATGTGGACAGTGCTTTTATCCCTAATAATGCAGTTCCAGACAAAACCATCAGATGACCATGATCCCTGAAACCACTCCTCTATTGGAAGATGAGGACGAGGAACAGGGTCTACAATAACTGATCACATGACGTTTAGACCAGAATAACACTGTTTTGGCTATAAGTTTAGTTTTACTTGTTATAATGTTTTTATTATTACATATATAGCTATGTTTATTATTATTTTCCACCTGATGTCACATGACACCTGGGAACCACTGGAGGAAAGATGATCTGAGGGGTTCCAGATCCACGTGACAGCCAGAAGGAGTTCCCACTTCACATATAGGTTTAGATACACACACGGTTATTTTCTTTTATGACTTTAATCAATTTATTAGTTTGTTATTGTAGCTACTATGTTGTGAGGCAAAGCAACTGTAGTTTGGCAGCAAAGGACTGGTCAGGATTTAATGATTAAACAGACAGAGAAATATTACAGACTCAGATCTGGGACTCTTTGGCCTTGGAAGTCAAGTCCGTTAGCCTCCATGGAGTCAAAGAGTCTTGATCTCATGTTGTTTAACAATATATAGTCTAATCTTGGCCCTAGACCCGTCACAGTGGGAAGGGATACTTCCTCTCATGGAGCAATAGTTCTAATGTGTCGCCTTGTGCACATTATCTGGATGGAGCATGTGACTCGAATGGGTGTCTGCAAAACTATCTGTGAGCTGCAGCATCTGTAAACAACCTCTAGTTTGGCCATGAGTCAAGGCCGTGTTCAAAATCCAGCTATCGTTTTGTCTCAGCATGAGACCATTTTGGTGTAACATATTGGTTTGTGGTGGATCAGGAGAGTCAGACTGCAGTTTGAACAAACAGTTTGAAATTCAACTGATTGCTGCATTTTACAGACATTTCAGTGAAATTCAAGTTTGTTCAGTTCTGGTTCTGGAATCAAAACAATGTAATATTTGTGTCATTCTGATGCAAAAAGTCCAACAAACATGATCCAGTTCTTGTTACTCAGGTTCAAATTAATTTGGGTCAAAGTTACAAAGAGAAGGGCAGAAGAGCCACATGTGACCCCAGAACCTCAGATTACAGACCACCAGGAAATTAGGATTATTTATTGTGAAGAGTAAAGTTGGCCAGAAGTATTCTTGCTACAAAATGCAGATCACAAACCAAGTTTATAGTAATTTTACTAGTGATGGCGAGAAAAAGTTTCATGAAGGACTGAAGCTTTCCATCCAGTTGGTCAATACATGAAGTATCTAGATACTCTATTCTCATTAAACAGTGTTTTAGGACAGTCGACTTGGGTTGAAACTTACAAAATGTGTCCAGCTGTCCGATATCACAGTGAATTGGTTGGTTTTTAGATCTGCTCAAATAGGCTGTTTCATCACTGTTACTGAGTATTTTTATTACTAGACTTGCCAAAAAGCCCTTTATTCTATAAACTCCTTGATGCAGATCAGTTAGCAGATGGCCACTGCCACTATATTTATTTTATATTATGCCATGAGGAGTGAAAGTTATAGAAAAGTATATACTCTTTTCCTCAAAAAAAGACAAGCATTGCCATTCCAGTCCAATCATCTGATTACTGTAATTCACTCCTCGCCTCTCTGCCTCAAAATCTGAAGCTGCTGGCAGAAACAGTCAATCTCTTAGTAAAAGAAACACAATTACCAATTTCCTTTCCCTTCTACTAATCTCTCCTTTTAGTATCTGATTTCAAAGTCTGCAAAACCTTCAATCAAATCCTAATCACTGATCAAAGACCTTTATGGAAATGTCTTCCATTTTTCACTGATTAAAGCTCTTTACAGTGTTTTTCACTCATATACTGTAAATGCTCATGCGGTGCTGCTTCTTATACATTGTGAATACAGTTTAGGTGCATTTTTGTCTTATTGCAGTGACACATTGAGCACCGATTGGCCTGAACACATGTTAACCTGCAAAGTGGTCGTTTATCTAACCAACTTTTTTTTCCACAGTTGCCCCAAATTTCCGTCTTCAGCTCAGAGATCATGATGGGTTTGTGCACTTTAATCATTCACTACAGGTGTTTCCAATAAATTTAGTTTTAATGGTCAGGATTTGTGTGATTTTAACTTATTATTTTTCTTCTAAGACTGGAGAGTTATTAAAGTTTCATGGTATAGCTCAGAATGAATCTAAACATTGTACCACTTTGCACTAAAGTGTCACAAGCTCAAGGTGAAACGTTATTAGGTACGCCTGTCCAACTGCTCGTTAACACTTAATTTCTAATCAGCCAATCACATGGCGGCAACTCAGTGCATTTAGGCAT
The DNA here is from genome assembly GCA_006937955.1 of Pachypanchax playfairii. Classification (NCBI taxonomy): domain Eukaryota; kingdom Metazoa; phylum Chordata; class Actinopteri; order Cyprinodontiformes; family Aplocheilidae; genus Pachypanchax; species Pachypanchax playfairii. The sequence continues at coordinate 134,580 of SSNP01000330.1, forward strand.
GTACACATGGTCAAGACAATATCCTGCAGTTCAAACCGAGCATCAGTATGGGGAAGAAAGGTGATTTGAGTGACTTTGAACGTGGCATGGTTGTTGGTGCCAGAATGGCTGGTCTGAGTATTTCAGAAACTGCTGATCTACTGGGATTTTCACGCGCAACCATCTCTAGGGTTTACAGAGAATGGTCCGAAAAAGAAAAAATATCCAGTGAGCTTCAGTTCTGTGGGCGGAAATGCCTTGTTGATGCCAGAGGTCAGAGGAGAATGGCCAGACTGGTTCGAGCTGATAGAAAGGCAACAGAGACTCAAATAACCACTCGTTATTTGAGATGCTCTTCTGCCTACCAAGGTAGGCAGAAGAGCATCTCTGAACGCACAGTACGTCAAACTTTGAGGCAGATGGGCTACGGCAGCAGAAGACCACGCCGGGTGCCACTCCTTTCAGCTAAGAACAGGAAACTGAGGCTACAATTTGCACAAGCTCATCGAAATTGGACAATAGAAGATTGGAAAAACGTTGCCTGGTCTGATGAGTCTCGATTTCTGCTGCGACATTCGGATGGTAGGGTCAGAATTTGGCTTCAACAACATGAAAGCATGAATCCATCCTGCCTTGTATCAACGGTTCAGGCTGGTGGTGGTGGTGTAATGGTGTGGGGAATATTTTCTTGGCACTCTTTGGGCCCCTTGGTACCAATGGAGCATCGTTACAATGCCACAGCCTACCTGAGTATTGTTGCTGACCATGTCCATCCCTTTATGACCACAATGTACCCATCTTCTGATGGCTACTTTCAGCAGGATAATGCGTCATGTCATAAAGCTGGAATCATCTCGGACTGGTTTCTTGAACATGACAATGAGTTCACTGTACTCAAATGGCCTCCACAGTCACCAGATCTCAATCCAATAGAGCATCTTTGGGATGTGGTGGAACGGGAGATTCGCATCATGGATGTGCAGCCAACAAATCTGCGCCAACTGTGTGATGCCATCATGTCAATATGGACCAAACTCTCTGAGGAATGCTTCCAGCACCTTGTTGAATCTATGCCACGAAGAATTGAGGCAGTTCTGAAGGCAAAAGGGGGTCCAACCCGTTACTAGCATGGTGTACCTAATAAAGTGGCCGGTGAGTGTATTTCAGTACTTCAGATCAGACTACTCTGGGATGAGTTGGAAATCTTTTCCACATCTATTTTTTGACATAATTCTGCAAAAAAAAAATCAATTTTATTCTGTTTGTTACATTAGTTTTATGTATTTTAGAAGAGGTTTGAACAAAAATAACGAATATTTTAAAAGAAACCAACTTCCTTCATGACAGAGGAACTGATTAGTTTGCAACTTGAAACTGGACTCATTATTGATGGACAGATTTATAGATTTGTTTTGAATGCAGGAAGTGTAGAATTACCCCAGTACAAACCGTTAGATGGTTTTTACACGTATATCGAAATGAGATGTTAAAAGTCACATTTTCATGTTAGCATGTTAAATTTTATAAACTACGTTTCATAATAATATGACGTGATTCTGGAACAAAAACCACATGAACTTCAAGTGTTGAAACATGTGAAAGACGTGTGAATTATGTGTTTTGCACACAGGAAACACATTTGGGGAATATTTTCAACATGTTCCAGCAGCAGTTCTTCAGGGTGAATCGCACTTGGTATTGCCCCCCCCATCCAGAACATATTTATCTTGGATTCTTGGGACACTCAAACCTCCCCACCACGATAAGGTGGCGACTCACGGGGAGGGGGGAAGGGGGTAAGAGGGGAAAGTAAGGGTTATTTTTTTGTCTTTTTTTTGTTTGCTTTTTTTTTTATTTTATTTTTTTATTTCTTTTGTTTTATAAGTTTTTTGGGTGGGGGTGGAAACCGGAGCTCCCGGAGAAAACCCACACGTGCACAGGGAGAAACTGTAAAAAGGACTTTCCAATTAACAGTTGGTCCATCGTGCAGCCACATTTTTAAAGTTTTTTTGGAGTCCTCAGTTGTTTTTTGAGGTGGGTGAGGAGACGAGGGAGAAATCGAGGAAATTTTTACAAATTATTTGTGCAGCCAGCTCCAGCATCCTCTTTTCTTCTTTCCTTTGTCAGATTTTTCCTGCATTGTCTCGTCATCCTTCTTTAGTTTTTTACTTGTTTTCTTCCTGCCAAACCAGCTGCATTTCTTCTTTCTTTCTTTCGGTTCTGGACTTTCTGCCTCAGGATTTTGTTGCTCGACCTCCAGATCTTTTATCACTTCTATTTCTTGATTTTCCTCACTCATCTTTGCTGTTTCCGTCTCCACGAGCATCTTTTCTTCTGGAAGTTCATCTTTCGCCTCAACTATCTGTACCTTTTCTTCTTCTTCCAGAATTTCCTTCAGTTTCAGTGTTTCCTCACTCATCTTTGTTTCCTCGGCCTCTAAATCCTGCTGCAGTTTTTTCATCTCATCCATTCTTGTTTTTTCCTCTTGTAACCTGTTTTTCTCTCTCTCAAAATCATTTTTCTCATCCTGCAACTGGGACTTTTCTATAGCAATACAAGTCTTTTCGTCCTCCAGCTCTTGTCTCTCTTGTTGCAGAACCTTTTCCATATTTTGTCTTTCCTGTTCTGATTTTTTCTTTGTTTCTTCAAACAGTTTTTTCTGTTCATCGAAACTTTTTTCCATTGCGACGAGTTGTTTGTACTTCTCGCCACTCTCAAATTCTTTTTTGTCCTTCCTGAGTTTTTCCTTTTTCTCCTTCACATTTTCAATGACCTCCTTGACTTTCATTTTGTCTTCTTCAACTTTATTCTGTTCCTCACTTACTTTTATTTTTTCTTCGTGCAGCTCTCTGATATCAGCTTCAAGCTGTTTCTTTGCTGCTTCAAGTTCGTCCTTTTCTTTTGCTAACTGGGATTTTTCATGAAGCAGCACTTGCTGTTCGTTCTGAAATTCGTGTCTTAGCCGTTGAAAATTTTGTTGTTCTGTTTTTAAACACTTCTTCATCGTTTCAAAATTGTTAATCTCTCGAAGAGGGTTTAAGTCAAACCCATCATATATATCTTCAAGAGTTTGTCTTCTCCGCATCAATCTCTCCTCTTTCTCTAAAAGTTTTTCTTTTCTTTCAATGCCTTTCTGCCTGAAGTCCAGATTTTTTTGTTTTCGATCAAATTCAACAACAGACTGTCTGAATTTTACTTTCTGTTCCTCCAAATCTTCCACCAGCATATTATAGGCTTTGTCAAGGTCTTGTCTTTCTTGCAGAAGAGCTACCATCATTTGTGAGGCTTTTTGCTTCTCACTTTCTACCTCCAGGATGAAAGTTTGTCTCTCTGTCACAAGTTGATAAACTTTCATATGCATATCTTCTCCGTATGAATATAAGTTTGCATTCTGCACAGACAAGGTTTCGATGATGTTTCTTGCCTCCTGGAGTTCCTTAAGCAGCTGCTGATTTCCTGAAGTCTCCTCATTGCTTTGTTGTATCAAACTGATCTCCTGAAAAGTTTCTTGCTCCTGACTGATTATCGATCCAACACCGAACTCAGCAGCTTTAATGATAATATGGGCAAGATAGTAGCTACTGAATGTTATTAGGCTGCCTGTTTACTGTTTAATACAACATATGACGCTAAAAGATGGAGAGAAGAGTATTTTCATTGGTTTGATGCACCACCGTGTTCTTATTTTCTGTCTGCACACGCATTCATCAGATAGTAAGCTGCTGGTCTGACAGAGGTTGCATGAGGTGTGTTTATCCAGTCGCATTAGTTGCGTCCTTTCTTTCTGTGCTTTCACTGTGGGGTTAGGAGTCGCTCGCTTCATTATCCTCCAGACAAAACCAACAGAGGATCTGAGTTCCCGGTCCTTTGTGAAGCGCAGCTGACAGGTGGTTTTGGAGAAAATGTTGTGGAAAAATGGGAAGATCTTTTTTCCCCTCGTGCCGCAGGGTGCAGATTCAGAGACAGGATTGATGTGCACTTAATTACTAGGTGGACTGTTGCTATTTAAAAATCCACGCATCAGCCTGCTCATCACGCTTTTCGCCGCAAAGAGGACTGAAACGTGACCTGTTGCAGCGAACTTCTCCTGATTGACCTAAAACATCGCAGTCAGTTTGATTTTATACCTTGTTACACTAAAGGAAGTAACATTATAGGAGATATGAAGCAACAGAAAATAAAGAACTCTTGTGCCTACGTCATATCCGGTTTCATTCAATAGATGTCGATTAAAACGAGAGGCACAAGCTGCAGATTTTATTTTTATATTTTAAATTTTGAGAAATTATTACTTTTCCTGTCACCTTCTTTTTAATGTCCAAGTCTCTCTAGTAGCCGAGGGAATTTTTTTTTTTTTTATTGAACAATTTGAAACAATTGAGCAATATGATCATTACAAATTCAAGTAAGAATCTCAACTTCACAACTGAAATAAAACAGAAAACATAAAATTGTGCAAGGCAAGGTAAATTATAAAATTTAGATCTCAAAATCACTAGACGTGTATTCTGTGCAGAAAAATAAATTAGACATAAAAAAATAACTATGGTGAAATAAAATATCAGTAGTAAATAAAATAAAAATACAGGCAGTCCCTCATTTAAAATGAGACAATCCTCCCACACAATTTCCTTAAGACCATACATAGGTGATGTTTAAAACATTAACCATTTCTGAGTTAGACAATGTCATTGTTAAATCCATTGGCATGTAAAAGACATATATAAGGTTAAAACCTTAGAAATTGAGACATGTTATTACAAAGACTTTGTATTTGTCCATGTTTTTCGGTTAACAGTAATAGAGAGGAGTAAAACATTTTAAGTTCGTTTTTAAAGCAATTCAGTGACGGTCTTTGATTTTTCCATTTACATGCATGTAAATGATACTTTCCCATAATTATGATGATATTAATCATGTCCGACATTTTTTCATCTATGTCATTCTTGTATATTAGGATGTGATGCATATCAAAAGGTGTGATGTTGTCTATTGTCATTTTTAACCATTCATGCAGGTTCTGCCAAAAAAGATTTGATATACTACAAGAATAGAAAAGATGTTCAATAGTTTCAGGTTCTGCAAGACAAAAAACACAACCTCAAATCCAAATCTTTTTTTTAGAGTTTCGTGCAGGGTAATAATTATTAATGATTTTATATTGCATTTCTTTTGCTTTAGGTGGAACAGGCCATTTATAATATTTCAGGTATTTAACCTTACCATCTAAATCATTATTTAATTTGATTTTTGCAGTTCTAGTATACTCATGAAAAAACTTACTCTTAAAGGCTTTTCCAATAAATTCGTTATTGCATTTTCGATCATTAATATGCATGTGGCTGATTTTTAGTTCTGGTATGGCTGATTGAGAGAGTGCGCTTTGTATTAGATGTATCAGAGAAGCAGGTATTGCTTTGCATATTTTGTAGAATTCTTTACCGGAACATTGAATATCATACTTTTCTTTAATATTATTGAAATGTAGTAGATTTCCATGGTCATCCATTAGATCTGTGACAAAAATCACCTTTTTATCAACCCAATCCTGTTTGAATAGCGATTTCCTATTAATTGTAATTGTCCTATTATTCCATAATGTGGATCTGTGTGGAGTAAAATTATGGGAAAATATCATCTTCCAGTAGTACAGAACTTGTTTGTGAAATTCCGATAACTTCACAGGCAGTTTTGTAATTTCAAAATCACATTTTAATACAAAATCTAATCCGCCAACGCCGAGGGAAATGTCGCGTCTCCAGGCTTGTGAATTTTAACTTTTGAGTCCTCGCGAGGTTTCCGTGCCAAGTGTACACTGTCTTTTCGTACAGGTGACTGATTTGGTTCTCTGGGCGCGATAAACCCGGGATGAATCCGGGGTGAGAAGGCGTTCATCCTGCGTGTTTTAGCTGTTTCACTGCCTCAAACGGTTCTGATCTGTTTGTAAATCACCTGTTGCTAGAAAAACACAAACGACGTGCAGGACGGTGGCCTACGAGGACGAGGGTTGGACGCTAGCTCATTAGAATTTAGAACATTAAAGACAATTTAATTGATTCATTTTTGTTTAGACTGATATTTTTTTTGCAGTTTTTGTTCCAGCTGCTCGGAAACAAACTTTTACCGAACAACAACAAAAAATAAAAATAAAATATGTCCAAACAAAACCTCTTGGAAAGGTGAGCTAACAGATCCATTCATTTTTTTTCTCTAAAGATTTCTGTGAAGAAACAAACGTTTCAAGAACTTATTAATATTTATGTATCTTCCAGTCAAGAACCCAAACTTTCTGAATTAGATTTTAACCCGTCTACAGAAAGATTGAATTAAAAAAAATCCGTATTAGTTAATTTAATGATAATTTGTTTTGTTTTGTTAACAATTGTATCAGTGAAGTATTAAAAACTTATTTGGTCTGAAATAGTATAAATTTACCAGGTTTTGGTATTGGTATAAGTTGTTTGGCTAAAATGTCATCAAGTTATTATTCTTATGACCTTCCTTCTTCTCACCTGCAAAGACTTTCTGATTTAATGTGTTTTTATATTTAAAAAGTGAAAATCAATGAAATAATGCAGCAAAATTAAATTTAATTTGTTGGCTGTCACCATAACAAACCAGTGAAGCCTGTTCAGACCTTCAAGACTGTAAAATGGGCAAAAAGAATCATTTCCATTTATTTCAGTTTTTTGTTTCTTGAATGAAAAACTAATAATGAAATGTGACTTGAAATTCTGGATATTGCTGGGCTGGACTGTTTGTTCTCTTCAGGCTTCCGTTTGAGATTCTGCTGAAGATTCTGTCGTACCTGGATGCTCAGTCGTTATTCTGCATCAGCCATGTGAGCAGACTCTTCCATCAGCTCAGCAACGAGGAGTGAGTCGACTGTTCAGGAGGAAAGTGTTTCTGTCAGCTGAGGAGGTTCAAAGCAACACAGATCATGTTAGAAACTTCTTGAAGATTCTCATCTGAGGAGTTTCTTCATTTTAAAATGAAAAGTTCACTACAAACAACCTGACATCCCAGTGACCTTTAACCCCAACACCCTCAGACAAATTCTGCGTGTTTCATTTTGACTTGATGAAGCTCCTCGGATGAGAAGTGAAACATCTTCTAGAATCAAAAAGAAAATCCAGTTGCCTTTTCAAACGTGCTGGGATCATCGTGACCTGGATGATCCTTCAACATGTTTCAGTGTCTCTGCAGGCAAAAGAGGTTGAACTTTATCACCTAAAAAGTATTTATTTGACACATTTACAGTAAAACTCTGAAATCACCTCTGAACTTTAAAATGCGACGAAAAACATTTTTACTGCTGGAGGAAGTTGAGATAAAACTCTGACAAGTAACCCGGAGGAATGACGTAAACCCCCCCACCGACCGGAAAATGACAGAAAAACTGAAAGTATTGTAGAAAACCTCAATTCATTGACTGCACAGTAAAACCTCAGATATTTTAGTTCAGTTAAAAAAGGAAGTGATTGCTAGGGCTGGGTATCACTCCTAATTTCCTGAATCGATTCGATTCACAAGAGCAAAAATTGATTCGATTTCGATTCAATATCGATTCTTTTTTCAGATATTTCTGTCACATTAGTATTTCTTGAATATCAGACATTTGTAGATGGCAATTTTTATGAAATGCTGAAGCAGCCTTTCAACAGTGCGTATTTTATATACATTTAATATTCATGTTTTCATTAAAAATATCCAGAAGCAGTGGCATGTGGCATAACTGTAACAAAAGGAAATGTATATTTTAAAAAATCGATTTAGTGCTTTATGAATCGATTATAGATTTTTTATTCTTAAATCGATTTAAATCGATTAATCGATTTTTTAAACCCAGCCCTAGTGATTGCAGTTCTTTACTTTGTAATTCAGAGGTTGCAAAGTTCAACTTGAGTTTGTAGCAGTTTTTAGAAACTGACAATACTTTAAAATGAACCAATAAACTTTAAAGACGAAGGATTAGTGACGTTTTCCTGCTTCAGCACACCTGAGTCAGAAGAATGACATGTTAACAACCTTCTACCGAACTCGTTGAACTCTTCTGCTGTCAAATCTTTTTTTTTTTAGCGTCTTGTGGCGGAATATTTTCACATCAGAGTTTGGTCATCACACGTGGGAGTCGAGGTCAGCAGACAGCACAAAGCTGAAAGAAGAAAAGGTAGAGAGGACGGATCATTTGGCGAGCCGATGGAAGATGATGTTCTTCAAGATGAAGGCAGGACAAGACATGAACAAGTGGAGGAGAAAACTGGGAGACACCAGTCCGTATACGGGCCTGCCCAGGCAGACCGAGTCGGTCCTCAGGTGTTACAGCCCTTTTTAACATTATTATTATTATCAGATGAAACAGAGTTTAGTTTAGAAGTTAATTTGTCTTTTCTTTACAGGAACCTGAATGTGAACTGGGAGCTGACGCTGTGCAGTCATTTTGGACCTTCATGCACTCTGTACCAGAGCCAAGCTTTTTTCTTTAAGTCCTCAGTGATCGTCAGCTGGAGCAAAACTTTCTACCAGTTTAGTAACATCTGCAGCATTCAGGTGTACGGAGTCAGGGAGAAGCCTAAAAAGAGCCCCGGAACCAGGAAGTAAGAAACCTCCTCTTCCTCCACGTGCCGAAGTGACTCCCTTTATGATTCTGTTTCTCCTCCTCCTCCAGGCCCAGCTGGCGCTCTCTGATTTTAAAGCTCGACATGAAACCTCGTCAGTGTCGCTTTTTCAGCATAGACAGACGCATCAAGGTGTTTCTTCTACAGCCAAGCGTCGTCATCGGTGTCTGGAGGGTAAACAGAGAATTCACGTGTTTTTCGGTTTCAGCACAATAAAACTAACATTTAATAACAGGTCTTGGAGTTTGGACTCAGTTAAAGGTGGAATATGGAACACGAACGCCACAGCAACATCCGGTGCACAGATTCCGCAACAACAGAACAAGACCTCCAGGCGTCGGGGCGCCAGGGTTGTGACCCCCATATGTGCTACAATGTTGTGACAATTTCCCACCCAAACCCACTGTGCCCCTTGATCCTCTTTGGTTGCTCCTCCCCCGAGAGGGACAACAAAATCCCGGGCGCTCTGAACCAGCTCAACCCGCTGACTCCGCCCCACTCCACAGTACCAGCCTCGCTATTACAGACTATTCACCAAATTAGGGAAATCGCCATGGTGCCCGCTACTCTGCCAGATATCAGCTGGTAGATGTAAACATAATTCCAACATCGTGCCCATTAGAATAAATATTATTATATTTCACTTCAGATATAATTTTAAAGGAAACACTATATTTTCATTCTACACCCACTTAAATGCCCCGTGGAGGTATTATTTTGTTTAAAATATTGCTTTTTATGAAAATGTTCCATATTGACTCTTTAACTCCTGGAGTTTTCTCCACATATTGACTGTCATTGCCTCATCTTTTTAATTCCTTTCTTACTCTAATGGTTTATATGTGACTTCACATAAATGTGTTAAAATCAATCAATCTTACTGTCAGCTGGTGGTGGAACGTAAAAAGACCAAGAATGGAACTGTTGCAATTCTGCTATCTTGGTTGTTAAAGGATTAATTATTGGAGAATTGATGAATGTTGTTATGTTTTGATGTTAAGCTCACTAACAAAACAATTGTGTATTGGTGGTTATTTAAAACAGAATTAGCAGAGATTTAATTGTGTTTTCAGGGTGATAACCGAGTGGCCTTCATCATGGTCAGCCTGCATTTTCATAAGCTGGTGGAGAAAAGTCTGCTGGGATCTCCAACCATGTCAGTTCACCTCCCATCAACATGGTTCTGTCTGATTAATCAGATTTTTGCTCCCTTTAAAACATAAACATGACAGAACCAACAAATCCTTTATAAATAGATGAGCTGGTTCTAACCAGCTTTTAAAAAGTTCTGAATGTTAGTAAATGATATTTGTGTCTTGAGTTAAAATCTTACTGTAATGAAATAAATTAGATAATTGCACATTTTTCCACAGCAGTACAGAACATCTGTTGTGATTTTATATTGTGTCAGATTGACTCTGTGTGGTAATCATTCATCATTCCATGTGTTCTGTTTGTCCCTCCCTGCAGCCCGTACACCAACCCTGTGGACCCTCCAGTTGTTGGTGACTCAGACCCCGAGTTGGGTCTTAATGACTACACTTTGCATTTCGTCCTGCACAACACCAGCACTGAGATCATGTCAGGACACTTCTGTCAGCTGTCCTGTCACAGAGGTAATCTGATTACAAATGCTAACATGTTTATATGGTACAGAGCTTTTCTTAAAGGAGAACGCCTGTTTTTTGCAATTGGGGCCTTATTTATTCTGTGAGATGTGTTTTACTCGTCATCAGTGGTACTTTGTGGCGATTCGGATTTGTCTCGGAGATTTTTGATTCACACGGCAAACACCTAAACGCCAATAAACGAGAGTCGGTTGGGCCTGCGTTCGCCGACCCTAAATCGGTTTAAAATCAGTTCAAATCCGTTATTTTTTTAATCTCATTCCTCATTTTGCTGTTGCACCCAGGATATGCGCAAAATCGCCCCATTTTTTCTACACTGAAAACAAGAGTTCCGATTTGTGTTGCTACGAATAGCTAAGGAGTAGCAGTTTCAAACAACTTCCTTACAGGTAATACGTGAGTGGGCACGGAGAGATGACATCACTCTCCCGTCACTGTAAAAAATATCATTTCTATGAGCGCAGGATTCAAGATGGCACTGGAACGGAATAAACAATAGAGTATCTAAATGGCCAGATTAAAAAAATAACGGATTTGAACTGATTTTAAACCGATTTAGGGTCGGCGAACGCAGGCCCAACCGACTCTCGTTTATTGGCGTTTAGGTGTTTGCCGTGTGAATAAAAAATCTCCGAGACGAATCCGAATCGCAAAAAAGTACCACTGAGGACGAGTAAAACACATCTCACAGAATAAATAAGGCCCCAATTGCAAAAAATGGGCGTTCTCCTTTAAGTCAGATGACTCCCGAAGCGCTTCACACTGCAGTGTATCATTCACACACATTCACAGGTTTAGTGGTGATAAACTACACACATATTGTAGCCACAGCTGTCCTGGGACACACACTGAGGCTGCCAGGCACCACCGGACCCTCCAACTACCAACAAACAGGCAGGATGAGTGAAGTATCTTGCCCAAAGCACGCAACGGCCAGGCAATCTTTTTTTTAGGCAGAATGGGGATCTGAACCGGTGACCCTACGGTTACCATATGACCCGCTCTACCACCTGAGCTACGGCCGCCCCTACAGACTTCCTGTCACATGTTGATATTGAGACTGTGTAATTGTGACAGTCTTGGTCATTTAATGTCTAACTAGGGAGTTAGTTGTGCAGGAAGTTACAGATGATGTCGGTTCTGTTTGGTTGCAGCTTTAGAAATATTCAGTATATTTGATGGATTTTTCTTGAATCATGACAGTTTATTTTATTTGGAACAACAGTGTATCATCGGCATAGAGGCTGATGTTTGTGTGTGCACCAGGTTGGATACCTGTTGTTCATTCTTCAGGTGTATAAAGTGAAACGTTGTCTGCTAACTCTCACTACCTCTGTTTTCATTCAACATGTAGATTTTCTTTCCTTTTTTATCTTTTGAGTTTGAGTTTTTAAATCAGTACAAAATAACTTTGACATCTCTGAAACTCGTCTAAGTGAATACTCACTGAAAACATGTTCATCTTCATATTAGACACTCTGTGCACCTCCGATGGCTTTACAATAGACTAAATAACTTCATTAATTCAGGTCGCAGGAAGTGGTGTTCTGGTGATTTTTGCTGCCCTGATGAAAAATGCCTCCATAGTACGAATTAACAACTTATTTCATAATGAAATGTTATTAGAAGTTTATACAGTATTCTTGTTTATGGTGAGTGTGTCCTGTTAATTATTTAAACATATTTTTATGTTTAAATAAATCCCTGATATTTTCTATATAAAAGCCCTCTTGATTGTCCATTGTTGGGTCCTTCTCCTCTGGGTGTGTCCAAACATTTGCCTGTTGCTCTGACGATGCAAAGAAAGTAAAAATAACATCATATTTAGTGTTTCTGTCCTGGAAGAATTTATTTGATAGGTATAATGTATTTATGGAAAAATATAGAAACAAAAATAAACTATAAATCTGTTTATTGAAGTCAAGACTGTGGAAAAGCATGTGCAGAAGGAATCGGTTGTACATCTCAACAGGTATCATATTTCTGCAGAACACCGGTTAGAGCAACGGCTGTCTGAGACACGGCTGCAGAAAAGTTATTTAGTACTACTTTAACATGACTCTGGGTTTTTCTGTACAACTGGGATCAGATCGGATCAAACGTGGACTTGTGGAGCTAAAGGTCATCAAGAAGAACGACGTGTCGCAGCACAGATCGCTGTCTGGAAGCATCAGACTTCCCTGGAAGATAGACGAGCTGGAGGATACAGTGGAGGTACAACAGCACAACACAAAACTACCATTGTTGGGTTTTTGGTCCAGAAAAATCGTCTTCCGGGTTTTTCTTCACTTTGTTAGAAAATGTCATTAGATTTAATAAAATGTTGAAGGGAGGATTTGTAAAACTTCTATCTCACTGAGGAGAAGCTATAGGCAAAAAATTGCAAATATAATTTAAGGAGTTTCCAAAACATTTGGGAGGACTATGGTTCCTTGCATGAGTCTCTGCCATATTTCTGGCCTCACTGTCATGTGACAGGAAGTCTGAAACATTACCTTCAACAAGTTTTCTCTCAGAATGCTCCTTTACAGTGGACTTCTCTCAGACAAGTTTATATTATGTATTATATTACATTATATTGCAGCTAGTTGTTAAACACAGTACACTTTCAGAAATAGAGGTACGAGACAAGGACATTTTTGTACCTATAGGTTAAAGGTTTTAAAATGTTCCCTTAAAAGTACAATATTGGTCTTTAAAAGGCCAGAAATGCCCCTTAGAGTGTTCAAATTGATATAAAGTACAAATTTGTACCATTTCAACTGCACTTGCAACTCTGGTCAAGGGTGGTTAATCTCCCTTTTATTAAGTTTCATCCATCATTTTCAATATTATGTTTCAGAATGTTGGTTTAAGACTTCAAAACATGGTGTAATTTTACTGTTTTAGTGGAACAACTTCATAAGGTACAAAAATGGACCTGGACTGCAGGGTACACCCCCAGCGACAAGAAGGGTACAAATTCTTGTCGCTGGGGGTGTACCCTGTATTTTCTTTGTTTTCTGATGATTTTTTTATGTGTTGCATAGAACTGTTGCTTCATGACTCTGACCCTGCTGGATGTTTTTGGGAGACCCTTCTGGTGCATCAGCGCTCCGGTTTGTATCTTGATGAAGAAGGATGTGCCGTCCTGCAGCTACAGTGGTGATCATTTTGTGATTGAGTATCAAAACCCTGACGGTGAGGTGAAGATGCAGCTGGTCTGGTTGGAAGAGCAAAAACAGTTCTTCCTCTTCAGCCTCACCGTCTACGTTTCAGTTGTTAAAGTCAATAAACATTTCGGCAGACATTACTGAAACTGGACCGCACCTCTCCCACGCCTGCTTTCAGTTTCAGCTTGATGTCTCTGTGGACTCAGTTGTTAGGGTAAAGCACTAATGTGCAGATTTGGTTAGTTTAATGAATGTGTTATAGTAAGATTTGTTCTTTAAGAACAGAGTTACAGACTTACTGTTGAAGATTTGTGTTTTCAGACTTTTTTCAGAAGATTAATTTACTTAAATAGTTCATTTATATTTTGTTTAGAATATAGATACATGTTTCTGATTGTTTACTGAATATCAGGTTAAATAAACAAGTTCAGATGCAAAGACATTTTAAGTTTTGTTCTGTAATTACTCTAAACACTTGGCATCATTTCACAGGATGAATAAATACTGAAATGTTTATCTTTTGTAAGCCCTGAAGTGGACATGAGTGAAAAAACTACACAAGACAGCAAGATACTGTTGTTATCTTGAGAAAGTATCTCTCTTGAGAACCCATTACTCATGTTCCTTTAGGGTTTCCATCAACTTTTACTCTGACAGAACAGAATCATTCACAGCAGTAAAGTAGATTCAGTTCATTTTATTTATGAAGCATCAGTTCATTATCAAGTCAGTTGGTAAAAAAATAAAAAAATTTCACATCTAAAGAACCGACTGGAGTCTGAGGTGACAGGAAAGAGACGAAGACCAACTAGATGTTGTTGGAACTAAATCTAGAAGTCAAATTACATCCAATCCAACGTCAGAAGTTCCTGTTTTTCAAGAACTAGTTCAGACTGCACATTTGGGTTTTAATAGATGCAACTGACAGTCACAATTAAATACAGTGTCAAATAATTTGTTTTGTCTTTTCTTGCTTTACACAAATACTTTTTGGTAGTTTTTTGATCTTTGAGTCATTGTACTGTACATGCAAATGTTTTACCCAGAGTGATGTTTGAAAAAACTAAAACGTTTTGCATTCCAACAAAAAACTTAATGATGTTAGAAAAATGCACAACAGTAAAACCGATGTTGGCAAATTTTAATATTTAAACTACTTGGAGTCCATCGTTAATTGGAGAGAGATGTTATTCACTAGTGGACAACTTTCTAGATAGATGTCGATCTTCCTAGGAGTGAACGTCAGAGCAAGTTCGCCCTGAGGTCAAAGGTCAGAGTGAATGTTTGGTTTAAATTAAACATAGTGGCACAAACAGCTCGTATCAGGTGTCAGCACGGTGGTGGAGGGTCGATGGTTTGGGTTTGTTCTGACTTCTGTGAGCCCATCTGCCTGACAGCTGAAGCTCAGATCAAACTTGGTCGTGGGTCTTCAGAACATCCAGATGATCTCGTTTACCTAATCAAAGGGATTAACAGCAGTAATAACCAAAGGAGCAGAGTTCATACCTCCAACATTAGTACAGGGGCTAAAGAATGGCAGCAGTTTCTCAGCAAAGCAGCAGTTGGTGAAGGAGTAGAGACAATCTGCAGTTTCTACATCATAAAAGGAAACCAGACCTGCATCATAATCTACAAAGACTCCCACCTTCTGAGGGTGCGACCTTAAAGGTAGACTTACTATGGGTTTATCAAAAGCTTCATATTCATCCCCATTTCTTAAATAAATAGTCCAGAAGCCGCTTTCAGGTTGTAGTGAGATCTCTCCCTTCCTGTCAATCGACTCTGTGCTGACTCCTAAAGTCCAGTCAGTCTTCCCTTTAACCTGAACCTCAAAGTAAAATCTTCCTGATGAGAAATTCTGTTTTCCTAAAACATTCACACTGTCACTGAATCTTTTGGGGTTGTCTGGTAGATCCTTCTTCACATCACTATGATGAACTTGTTTCCCGTCATGTGACAGGATCAGTTCAGGATGCGCTGTGTCAGGATCCAGAGTCACCTCCACTGAAAACTGCTGGACGCTCCTCAGCTCGGCTTTGTTTATCTTGTGAACCACAGGAGTAATGATCATGGGATCAGAGTTTGTGCCATTTTTGTTACCACAAGGGCTGATGTATGGCAAGATTTTATTTCTGAATCTGCAGTTAGTGAAGGAGTGGAGAAGCTCTGCTGTATCTACATTATAAAAGGAGACCAGAGCCTTTTTGTAATCCACAAACACCCCCACCTTCTCAAGACGCGACTTAAGGGAAAGACGCACTGAAGGGGATTCAATAGCTTCATACATTTTGTTTCTTAACCATATAGTCCAGAAGCCTTTTTCTGGGCTCATTATTATCTCCCCCTTCCTGTTGATGGAATCGTTGACCACTCCTACAGTCCAGGCGATCTTCCGTGCAACTTGAACCTCAAAGTAAAATTTTCCTGAAGAAAATGCTTCTTTTCCTAAAACACTGGCACATTTATCAAATCTCTTGGAACTGTTTGGGAGATCCTTGGTTTCATCTGTGTCATAGACTTGCTTTCCATCACTGGACAGTACGAGGTCAGGATGTGCTGTATCTGGATCCAGAGTCACATCGACTGCAAACTCCCGCAGCTTTTCCAGCTCGGCCATCTTTTCTCCAATGCCTTCAATCTCATAGTTCAAGTACCTGATGTTGACATCTAAAATAAAGCACAGCATGCAAAAGAACATGAACCCAATTATTCCATATTTTTTTTGTTTTTAATTTCCCATTGTTTAATGTGTCATTGGACATTGTATAAATAAGCCATTGGAGTTAAAACAAAATCATGGAATCAAATGTATTCTGAACCTTTGTCTCATCAAAGTTTCCACCTCCGCCAGATGTAACAGCTGAACACACTCATGCCATTTTTTCTACAGTAGAAATCAAATATTCTTAAGAAAGTTCTTCCCATATTGCTCTGCTCCCCCAACAGGTGACTACAGGTGTGATCACACTCTCCACAACAGACTTATAAAAGATCTTCAACATTTTGCTGCAAACATTGAAGGATCTAAGCTTCCTGAGGAAGTTCCGTCTGCTCTGTCCCTTCTTAAAAACAGCATCATAGTTGTGTCTCCAGTTCAGTCTGTTGTTCAGGTGAACACCAGGTATTTATACTCCTCCACCACCTCCACTTCTTCTCCCATGATGGAAATGGGTTTTGGCATGTTGCTGCTCTTCCTAAAATGCACAATCGTCTTCTCTCTGTCCGCCTCGTTCTTGGCTGCTTGTCTCGCAGTCAGCGACTACGGTCGCTGCCTCCAGAAACCCGCTCCTCACCTATGACCTGTCTCACTTCACCCGTCAGATCCGAGTCTTGGTGTCATCTCCCGGGTCGGATCGCATCCAGTCGCGAGTGGACCGTCCTTCCCTCCAGACGCTCCTCACCACCGAGCGTCCTCTGACAAATTAGCACCTCCATTTCGTTGTATTTCATTCTAAAATATTTCTCGTCAATAATGTGCATTTGGCTGCGAGAGTTACAGAAGTTTATTTAGTGTTTCTAAACAGAAAAACAAATCGCACTCACATTTGGGAGGCGGGGTTTTAGGTAAACCGAGCGTTTTTACTTCCTGGTCACAGAATAACTCGAAAATATAAGTTATATTTCAGGACAAATGAAGTGAATATAACTCAAACAGTAAGGTTTTATCATATTTGTGCCGATCCCAGACGTTGAAAACTGTAAAATAGCATGATACAGTCCCTTTAAAGTCTCCAGATATTGCCACAAATGCATTTGGGTGCTGTGTTTGTAGCTTAGCAACAGTTGAGCCAATGGTGTCACATGCAGATTTGGTATTAGCTGATGGTGGAATGTAAACTGCTACTAAAATAACACTAGTGAACTCACTCAGTAAGTAATATGGACAAAAAACAACACCCAAAAGTTCAATATCTGGACTGCAGAGACAATATTTTATAACAGCATGTCCAGGATGACACAATTTTTTGTCAACAAGTACAGTATTCCCACCTCCTTTTCTTTTGCAGCTCATCTTCAAATCTCTGTCTGCCTGTATTGTTCAACTGTTCAACTGATGCTCAACTATAAGTAATCCAGCAAAGTTGGAACACCTGTCTGACTTAGTAGCACCAGCTTTCAAGGCTTGATCAAGACAGCTTTAAATTATTAACCAAGTCTGTGTTTCCTGGTAATGGTATATTTTTGAAATATACATTATTTTTCAGATGTGGTAACCTCAACTTTAATTTAACCTTTGGCAGTTCAACACTTAACCTTGTAACTTGAATGACTATAGCAAAACATGACTGGAAAAATTGTTCTAACACTTTGGACTGCTAGTGTAGTTATACAGACATAATAGAAACAAACACATCCCCTTTTCAACTGAGAGTATGTATCAGGACTTTGGTCATGCAGTTAAGCCTTGTCTTAAAACATTAAATCTCAGTTACGGTTGATAAAACACAAGTTGGTGGTCTTGAGAAAAGCTTTAGCCGTATTTGTAACGAGACAACAACCGTGTCTTAAACTGATTTAAACAGTTGCCCTTTTTAACTTACCTTTTGGCTCTTGGCTGAAGTTTTTTAAACGATCCTCTAGGTCGAACTTCCCGATTTCTCTTAAAATGGTCATTGTTAAACACTTGGCTCCAGGACCTTTATATTTCTCAAACATCAAATCAACAACTTTCCACCTTTCAGCTTTTTCTAGATCTGCCACTGGGATGCCGGTTTGGCCCTCCAACAGATTATTTTGCTTCAGCATCCACTTAAAGCTGTTAAAGTCTTCCTGTGTCAGATCCTGCAGAATGTTCCAAATTTCCCTGGAAAGTTTTTCCATCCTGATTCACTCACTCCTGGAAATAAAGAAAAAAAAATCCTCAGTATTTTTGACCTTGTAGCAGTAATTTGAAGTGTTTCATATGTGCAGCGGGTTCCTGCTCCAAACATGCTCGACTCAGCTATGCTAATTTTAGTTTCAGTTTGAGTGCATTATTATCAGTGTTGAACTAAACAA
The DNA here is from genome assembly GCA_006937955.1 of Pachypanchax playfairii. Taxonomy (NCBI): domain Eukaryota; kingdom Metazoa; phylum Chordata; class Actinopteri; order Cyprinodontiformes; family Aplocheilidae; genus Pachypanchax; species Pachypanchax playfairii. The sequence goes on from SSNP01000330.1 coordinate 152,955, forward strand.
GTTAATACCCATCCAAAATTCTGACTTCAGGTCCAACGTACCTGGTAAATGATTAATCCTGCCGTTGAGTTTTGAAGTCCTTCTTTCACTGGCAGGAACTGATACGACACAGCTGTGGTCATGGAAAGGCATCTGTTTAAAAAACATCTGTTTCAGAACATGTAAAAGTCTCAGTATTTAAAGTGAGTTGTAACATTAAAGGAATTCTAAGTCAAACATGAATTCTTTTACTTGTGGTCCCTCTGAGAATGGAAGTAAACCACAACAACCAGAAAAGACACCTGTTCTGCAATTTACGCAACATTTTAACCAGCATTTCATTCTTTCTTTGTGACATTTTTTTTATTTTAAGAGACACTTTAAACTTCTGTACAGTCAGAATCTGCCAAGAAGTCTTAGTTTCTAACAGATACTAATCATGTGGTTCTGCACTTAAATGAAAAGAAAACCTCACCCATCTCAGTCCAACAGAAGAGTTAAAAACACGAAGTAAAAGTTTAAATCAACTGAAGTTTAGTAAGTTTTAGCCTTGGCGTGTGGAAGAGCGTCACTGCTCTCCGTTATTCTGCTCTCCTCTCTTTGTCTGGCTTCCTGTTTATAGAAAGTTCAGTTGGACTCCTCCTCTCAGCTGCACATCACCATTTCTTATCTTTCGTTTTTATTACTGCAGAGGTTCTTTGGACTCAAAGCGAAAGCAGATGCATGAAACAAGTACGTTTCCAGAAAACGGTAAAGACTTTTAAAGTAATAACTCAAAAATAAAACTATGAACTTCTGTTTGTTGTGAAAAGTTTAACAGATTACAAGGAAGATATTTTTTTACTGAATAACTGAGTTTGCATTGCTGTTCTCACAATGAAACACTAAGACATGACAGCCACTCATGATCTTTCCTAGTGACGCAGGTAAATAAAAACAATTTCAAGGTAAAATACTGCTGAAAATTAAAGTGAAGTTCCTCTTAGTTTTACTCTGTTAATATTTAGACTTGAACGAAACAGATTATGAAACTACAACATTAAAACATTTTGACTCCAACTTCATTGCACATTATTTTTCACAGCTTGTTTGTCAGTAGGTACTTTGTGAATTTTAGTGATGTAGTAATACTGAAAAATCTGTTTTGTCTAGAAACAGTCTGCAGTCAGCTAAAAATATTCAGGACTGAATCTGATTAAACCTGAAATCATATTTATTGTTTATTCTTAAAAGCAGCTGCTGTCGGTATTTCATGAAATAGTTCCATCTAGTGGCAGAAACTGGTACTACATTAATCTGATCTGTCCAACATGACAAGTTAGTTTCATTCTGTTGTACATTTACTGATCAAAGAGCTGCATCACATAAATAATCAATACAGAAAACCTTAAAACATTATCAAATAGATGTAAAAACAAAGAGTTTACACAATAAAAGTCAAGACACTTCTAAATCTGATAAAGGGCATGTTACCTCTCTAGCTCTCCTCTCCCCTCCCCCTCTTCTCTGTCTTCCTCTCTCCAGCTCCTCCTCTTCCTCTCTCCTCCTCTCTGTGAACAGGACATCAGGGCAACATTCTGACAGATGCTGCGTTCAGGCTGCAGTTGGAAACTGAGCTACTTCCTGATTGCGTTATTGGTCTCCTAGAAACCAGCTCTGAGAGCAGTTTACATGTTTTTGCCCTTCCCACCTCCATGTCATACAGACACATCTGACACATTCCAGCAAACATCTGCAGAGAAAAAAAATAATCAGCATTAAAACTATGAAATCACGTCAATTTCAACACACAGCTGTTAAAATGATTCAGACCATAACTGGACTTTTGATTCTTGAAAACTTCAAAAATGCAGTTAGAATCTGTTTTAAAGCTTCAAGCTTGAACAAACAAAGACCAGCGTGTAATTTGTTTATATAGAGCATGACACATGTTTCCATCTTTGGTGAAAAACGGAAGAACTCTTGAAGTGGAGGACAGGTTCTTCTGGTTTTTCACTGTAGAAGCCAACATGTGCTGCCTGCAGCAGAACAGCAATACTGCAGGTGTGATGTTCAAAGTTTTAAAAGGTTGGAGATAATAACAGAAAACAGGACTTATAAAAAAATCAAAGAATCATTCTATCAGGTTGTATTATTGGCAGGACGTGTGAATGAAAAAGTTTAATGAAATTACAAATAAAAAACATTTTCATGGACATTTTTCTTCTCTGAGTTACTTTAAAACTATTGAACGACTTTTACTTCACAGAGAAGTTTTTCTCCAGATACAGCAGGAGCTGAACCACCTGCACAGACAGATGTAAGTATACCTATGGGCGGAGCTTAGTTAATGACACCTTATATCTTGATTAGAAATATCAATGAGCTGTTTCCATTCACTCATACATGTGTTTGCATCATGTGAAGCTCATGTGCACCATCATACATTATCTGATCTTTGAGTGAAGGAATGTTTTTATGTTACATGAAGCAACTTTGTTGGAAACTACATTCAGCTGCTGGCAGGGAGGGAGTGAAGAGGTGTGACAGGGAGGGGGCGGGGCTTGTAGCTGAGGGAAGAGGAAGAGAAGGTACAAAAGAAAAGTGCCCTCAGAGACGCTGGTTGTGTTCTGAATACTGGGTTCTGTTTTCAGTCTGAAGAGAAACGAGTGACAAGAAAACACCATGGCTGTGAATAAATGTGTGAAGTACCTGTTCTTCCTCTTCAACCTTCTTTTCTGGGTAAGTCTGACCTGCAGATTCTAAATTACACAACATACTAACATTTCAGAGTCTTTATTTATTTTAAGTACATCAGGTTTGTCTTTCTGATTTGGACATTTTTAAATTTGCTTTCATAAGTTATTTTCTAGCAGTTTTAGTAGTTTTCCAGTTGTTCCTGCTTGTTTTTTCCTGGTTGCTGCTGCTGTTTTTTTTTTTTTTTTTTTTTACTGTTCTGACCTTGGTTTGTATGTTCACTTGGTCAGAACTGGTTTGTTTGGTTTTTGTGTGAAGCATCTGCCCCTCCCTGTTGGAATAAATACCCTGAGTTTCTGGGAGTGGTCGCTGCCCGTCTGACTTCACCTACAGTCACATCACAGACCCGCCACAGCAGTTAAATAATTGAACTACATTTGAAACATGGCTGATTGTTTGAAGCTGTTCATGTTTCTGGAGTTTTGAAAACTTCTTTCAAATCAAATGGACTTCCCAGATTTTCTTTTTCAGCCTTATAATTATTTTATATATTAAGCCAAATCTGTTGAGGGGCAGGCGGGTCCAGTATTTTAGCTGCTTTTAAGAGTTAATCCTGTTTTTAATTTGCGTGGCATTTAATATTTAATCCCGTGTGAAGATCATGAAAGAATATTTCTGAGGCTTATATACGCACACATACACGAGGTGCGTGTGAACTCAGGCCTCAGGTGGGCGGAGCTTTAAAATGTTTCACAGTTAATGTTAAAATTCTGTTAACATGAATGAAAGTAAAGTTTGTTACATGTATGGGTTTTAGTCCATGTATTCAAACTGTTTTACAGCTCTAACATATTAAATTTACTCAAATTGAATATATATTTTCTGAACAATAAGCCTTATTGATCCAACATGTGGATGAGTGTGAAACTAAATCCATTCATCCTTAACGAGCTGACATATGAGAGGATCAGATGTCTCTGAAGTTACTTGGTTCTGTTCAAACATGTGTGTTACCTGAGACAGGTGGACCTTAAACATGTGTCTGGTTTCATATCACGGATGTAAGAGATCCAGAGGATGAGCTGATGGTTCTGACTGAGCCCTCTGTCCTCGGTTCTTCTGCTGTTTCTAGACACAAACTATTTCAGACTTTTAATGTTTTTTACAGTAAATCAGAAATAATTTTTGCAGTAAAACTTTTACCTTCTATGTGTTTGTTCACTCAGCTGCAGGTCAGCTCACATTCCCAGAAACACTCGGATCAGTGTTAATGTAATTCAATGGGCAGGTTGGCGGGGGGGGGCGGAGTCAATTTATATGATATATTGTTTCTGCCAAGGAAGTGATCCATGGGTTCGGTTCTCTGGTGCTGATGCTCGATGTTCTCTAATCCTCAGAAGACTCTTTACAGACAAAACATGAGTACATGAAAACACCTTTCATACTTTGAAATGATTCTGGAAAACATTTGGCTGCATTCTCCTCCTTCAGATCCTCTAAATGGAACACAGCCCTAATTAACACACCTGTGTTCCTCTATTTTCAGTCAGAAGTCTCTGCTGTGAAATGGACCTTCAGGAATACATATGATACGTCAGTGATTGGGTGTGGCAGGGTTCTGTCTTCAGAGGCTTCCTGTTACACAACAAGCCCACACTGATACTAAATAGCAGAGCTGCCACATATTTTTAAAACGTTCCATTGTATCTGAGGATGTACATGTTAGGCAGCTGATGTCGGGTGGAAGAATAGCTCAAATCTTTTTTTAAAAGGGGTCTAAATGATGGGATGTCTGAGCTGCTGATCCACTCAAACCTGATAGGCAGAGAACAGGAATGTTATAGATTGTAGTAATGAAGTGCGTCTGTGTGGGAATTGTGTAACGATCTGTTGTCTGGCTAGTCGCTCATCTGCAGAAGAATTTTGGTTTTTAGTTACACAAGGACTCCTTATTATAGTTCCCAACTGTGAGTCAGTGCTGAGGAGTAAACACCCGAGAAATGATGACAACACATACCTGCTTTCACAATAAAAGAATTTGATGCTGCGCTAAAAATAAAATCGAAGAAGAATGTTAGAGACTCTTTATTATTAAATCACCATGTTATATGAAAGACTTTCACAGCTGTGCATTCATTTAATTCTCACCACCAGATTATATAGTTTAATTGACCTCAAACTGAAAACAAACAAAATCAGTGCTGATTTAATTTATAATCCCATTTAAATTTAAATTCAAAATCAAGCTAAAAATGTGATGGGAAGGGATTGGAATTACCCTGATCCTGAATCTAATCCTGAGTCAGGATCAGGGTTGTGATTCACATTCATTTTATTTACTCATTTAATTTGGTTGATCGACTAATTCCATTTAATTCTTAACAGCTTTTATGAGTAATCCCAATTTATTCTGATTCTGTAAATCAGATTAAATTTGCTCTGAAAGGATCTTTGAAACATAACTGATACAGATTACCTAAACTAATCTGTCTGTAAAATTTAATTCAGAAATAATCCTGTTTAACATAACCTGTGAGTAGATGCAAACTAATTTCTGTAATCTGTAATCCTGACACGTTTTCATTCAGTTATCTGTATCCTCAGTATTGGTATCTTTAATCCAGATTGCCAGTGGATTTCTTCCTGCTCTTCTCTTGGTGTTTTTTTTTTTTTTTTCTAGATCTGTGTTAATCCAGATGATGTGAGCTGATTAGATTTGAAATGCACTTTCGGAATTACAGTTATGGATTCAGTCTTTAAACTATCAGTTTAATTTGGTTTGTTTGATGACTGAGTGCGTCGTTTTCTGACTCGTGGAGCTTTATGATTGCTATGTTGAGCAGCAGGTTTTTCTATCATTCTAACAGCCTAAATCTCTTAGAATAACCTGGAACAACTCCTGGATTATCTCTGTTTCCACCTTTATTGTTGGATTTGTAAAGAAAATATCTGTTCTGTTTGTGGGCCCCTTCAGCTGTGGAGGAAAACTCAACGTAGATGAAACTGAAGGAGGATTCTCCCTCAGGCAACGCTATCCGCAGGTTTCTGTTTGTCATCCAAATAGCTGATTCTCCAGCAGCTAAAACATTTCAGTTACGCCAAGAGTTTTTCTAAAGTCTCTTATTTCTGTACATTTCCATAAAAAGTCCAGATTGCCCCCCTCTTTTTTTTTTTTCTTTTAGTTGTTCCCAAAACATTTTGTTAAAAGCCTTTTTTTTTTTTTTTTTTTTTTTTTAA
>SSNP01000330.1:162177-190310 GCA_006937955.1 Pachypanchax playfairii
TTTTTTTTTTTTTTTTAATTTATCTTGTTTTTCTCTGTTCCTGTGTTTTTGTTACATCTTTGTATTTAAGATTATATAATAAAATAATACAAATCATATGATATATTTTATATATGTTGGTGGGGTTTGGGGGTAAGTCTGTTCTTTTTTTGGGGGGGAGGGCGCCATGGGATTCTTCGCCCAGGGTGTAAATCTAGCCAGGACCGCCTCTGGTTCCAGATGTATCTGCATCAAACAGAATGAACATCTGGCACAGATGGTAAAAGCAAACGTACAATTTGGGATTGAAACTGCCATTCAAAAAGAACAAGGTGAATTAAAAGAAATGCATCATGGGAGGCTCCTGAATAACCAGACCACTCCCAAACTTTTAACTTTTTCACTGAGGGAAATTTAACAGTCTGACTATTCAGCCAGATGTGGAGTTTCGCAACATCTGCTGTGCTGATTTATGTCAGTTATCTTTTTAGCCCATGTTTTCTATCTCTGACATCAGAATTATTTTCCAGCTCAAGTGTTGTGGCCTGTTTGAGGGACCTTCTGAGTGGACACAAATTCCTCCTTCCTGTCGCTGCAATTCCACTTCGACCAATCAAGACACGTGCAGCAGCGGCATCTACAAGCAGGTACGAGATCGCAGGAGTTTTATTTACATCTTTTAATATCACCAAATCGATAAATAACTTCAGATTTGTTTGATGTTGTAATCAATGTTTTCATCCTTCAGCCCTGCTACGACAAAGTCATTCAGTTAATGAAGGACAACATGACAATTGCTCTAGGAATTGCATTCGGCATCGCCATTTTGCTGGTAACCTGCCACACGCACACACTCGATCACACTCGATCGCTTCCGAGCATTTTCCCTTTTTATAGATAATAAAAAATCCATATGTGACCTTTTCTGACAATCTGGGACCGTATTCACAAAGAATCTTACGGCTAAAAGTAGGTCCTAAGTCTGGGAGTCCTTAAAAAAGTCAAGAGGACTCCTAACTCCCTGAGACCTTTTCACAAAGACTCCCAAAATAGCTGCAGCCAGACGCAATACGTTGGACACTCTGGATGATTCTGAATTGACCAAACGATACCGACTAAATCATGAAGGTATTGAACTTTTTGTAGATTTAGTGCGGGATGCAATCACGTCTCCAACTAGATTCAAGATTTAAATTTTCCATTTGCACATAAAAACAGTCATCCCATGCACATTGGAATTAGTGCAGAGCACCTTGAGTCATGTTTAAAGAGTAGAGAAGTTAAGAGATGGGGACAACAAGAGAATAAGACAGAGAATAGAACATAATAAAACTTAATAAAGTATCTATAAATAAATGAATTCTTAAAACAGAACAGAAAATGTTTTTTTTTCTTAAACAGAAAGAATATTACTGCACATGGAATATTAACTAAAACGTAACAACCCGATCAGTCCAGAAATTAAATGTTTAATGACTCTAAGATATTTAGCCACAGGGAAAATGCAACTTCACACCCTGGAAAGGACACCAGTCTGTCGCATAATATGATGCATTTCACGTTTATTTGTTTTTAAACTTCACCCTCTCTGTAAGTAGGTTATTGTGTGTAAGTTGTATGAAGTGTCCGTCTCGTGGCCGACACTAAGATGTCATCATGCATTATTTCTGCTACTTGCGCTGTTCATAATTACGCTTTTATCGACATTGAAGTTTTCTATTTCCAACAACCAACAACAACCAATCACACTGCTGTCCTTCTGTTTACTCATGCATAGGAAATGACGTTTTCCATAGCAACGGGACGTCACTCTAGGGATTTGTTCTAAGTAAAAGTTGCTCTTAGTGCGTTTGTGAATAGGTTTTAGACGTCAACTCCTACGTAAGAACTTTTAGCGCGAGTTAGAAGTAACACCTAACGGTAAGATAAGATTCTTTGTGAATACGGCCCCAGATCATTTTAGATCTTGAAGTTTAGGATGAGCGGTCTTCAGCCTTGTTTACAAAAACCAGGTCTTAGAGGCATTTAATTATCAGTATTTTCATTCTGTTTAGCCAAAAACCTTTTTGAGTTTTTAATGTTTGTTTTTCAGTGACCAGCATTTCCATGACGCTATTAATATATTTGATAAAACTCTGTTTTTATGAAAGACTTTTTTTTTTTTTTTTTCCCCCTCTCTCTGCAGATTTTCGGCATGGCCTTTGCCATGGTCCTCTACTGTCAAATAGGCAGGAAAGATGGTGCCACCTCCGCTTGAGTCAGTTACCCAACACCAAAACACCCAGTAAAATCCAGTTAACCTCATCATAACTTGTTCTCCACTGTGAAAGAGCAGGCTCTTATTTTGGCAGGTATTCATGGAGGGATTTACAGAGTTCCAAGAGTATGAAAATGGAAAATGGTTGAATATAATATTTTTGGCAAAATTGTTATAAAGCTGCAAAAGGATCCAAGTAATGATAAACTTAATGTAACTATTTGACATAAAAAATCAGCTATATGAAAAATGTAGTTTAAATTGACACGAGGATTACATTTAATCAAAACTAAATCAAGATTGTAGTTTTTGTTTTTGCAGAAATCTTGTTTATCAAGTTAAACTTGAACTTTGATCTTAAGGATGGCGCACAATATTTTATAAACATTATTGTGACCTTCTATAATGTAAACTTTAGTTGATGTTTTAAACAAGCAAAATAATAAAAGTTACACATTTATTTTCATTCTATGGTCTTAAATACTTTTGATACATTAATAAAAAGAACAGCAACCGTTTGCATTATCAATGTATGGACATCCATTAATGCCAACAAATTTCCCAACTTTAATTGGGTTTAAATTTCTCACCATTGTAAATTCTAAAATGACCTCACATGAAGACACTTATTTAACTACATTTGATCAACAAAGCTTCTGTTTTTAATTTTCAAAATATTCCACTATTCTTGTTACTGCAGAGTTTCCATTTTTTTTTTTTTCACCTAATGTAATTTTATGGTAAAAAAAAAAAATCTCAAATTCTCAGGAAGATTAATTTGTGTGGCTGTGCTGTGATTTTTCATTTACTCTTCTGATATTTTATCTGAATAGTGTCATTATTTTACTCGGGTACATTTTTTTGTTGAAAAAGTGTTGTACAATACAAGAAGTTTAAACTTTTACTGTTTTTTTTTTTTTTTTTTTTTTCACTAAAGAGAAATAAAGTATAAAAATAAATTCAGTTGGAGTTCATTGATCTTAGTAAACATCCTGCGACGGTAACATCGGAAAGGGGAGGTTTGTATTTATTGGCTCAGTTTATTTATTTTTTTTTTTTGTTCGTTTGAATTTTAAAAGCTAGTAATGCTTAAGAGTTTCCATTAGTTGTACATAAACATATGTATATATGTATGAGATGAAAACAATGAAAGTTTGGAACATTTTGATAGAAAATGAGGCGTTTAAGATAAAATTAGAAAATTTGACTTGAGGGAAACAAAACTTATACAGATCTAACTGATTATTATTTAACACTAAATGCTCTTTGTTGCATTACCATACAACTCACTGATTTAGTTTTAAACTGATCAGATAAACAAATTGAAACTAAGATTTCAAAAAGATTAGACGTCTGTTCATCTCAAACACAAAGCTGAGAGGGAAACAAAAACCTAAAGTTTAGGAACATTTTACCACCGTGAGACCTCTGCTGGCCCATGCGCCACAGCTTGATCAACATACAGCTGAAATATGTGGAAACACTGAACCTGCTGTGTTTAAATCCAGCTGTCTAAATATTATAAGTGATGAAAAGCAGCTCACCTGTTCAAGGATAAATGTGAGTTTCTGAAAAATGCCAGAACTCACTCGCCTCCCTTATCCTCCATCTTCCATTACAGGAAATCATGCCTTTGTTCGATGTTGACACCAGGTCTCAGTATTTCAAAACTTTGACTCTAGATAATAATGATCCAGATTTACAAATCCTTGGATTCAAATCCACAGACCTGAGATTGATAAACGCTGCAGGATTGGATCAAAGTGATCCTGATCCTCTTGGATAAGGGATTTCCAAATCTGTCCCTCCCACTGGATCATAGACAGGAAACAGGAAGTGATACTGAACATGTCAATCCAGTAACATTAAATTTATCTTTTTACAACCGACCCAAGCCCCCCCTGCCATCATGAATTATAAAATGAATTATAAATTATTTCAAATGAGTAATGACAGCTCATTCATCAATGCTATTTTTTTGTTTTTACTATGGTTAGGATTGTTTAATACTTTATTATCATACACTGTAGACAGCGTGGAAGATTTTGTGTAAATCAGTATGTCTAATAAACTAGACTAGCCATACTTCTGAATGAAGAAATTTGCCGTTTTTGGAACAAATGTGTCAAACATCAACATTTATTCTAACCTCAACTCAAAATAGTAACTCTTCAGAACAATGTTGAAACTTTGGTTTACAAACTTAAATTTTAGAGTGGAAGAAATGATTGAAACCAACATTTGAACAAGGCTCTACACATGGCCCTTTTTGTTTTAAATTTGACAACTGGAAACTCTATAAGAGTAAAAGATGATATTTATTCAATATAATACAGTTTTATTCTGAGGATTCAGTAAAATATGTCAGTGACTGCAATTTATCCTGAAATTCCTACTTCTAGGACACAAGATCAACCTAAAATCCACCTCTGAGGTGGAATCATTTTAATCCTGATTTTTAGGATGAATATGATCCGGATTTGGTTCAAAGTTTTTGAAATACTCAAAAGGAGAAAATATTTGGATAACAGACAGGATTGGATTTGCAAATCTGGATTTGAATCTTCAAGATAAGATCTGCTTTGAAATACACAAAATCAGATCAGAGTTGGAAAAAATTCAATCTACCTGGATTAATCCTGGTGGATTATTTTTGAAATTCTGGGCCCATAAACCAAAATCTCTTTGGGACAACGTGCCGATCGGTTTGTTTGTTTTTAACGAGTCCAATAATATCTTCGAACTTTACAGGTATTCTTATTTTAGACTTATGTTAAGATCTTGACATTTGTTTTGAAAAACAAAATACTTTAGGTTTTATTCTATAAACTGGAGTTGAATCAATTGTAGAACTAAATAAAAATATTAGAAGATGTTTTTAAGTTTTCAGTGAGTTAAATTATTGCACTTTGGGAGAAACAGAAAAAAATCCAGAATATTCCTTAAAAAACTCAAACTGACTTAATATGACCTTCAAATAGACCTAGACCTCAGAGTTTCTTCTTAAGGCTACACTGCAACCCACAGATTAAACACCTGCAGATAAAACAACCCACAAATTAAATAAACCGTAAAATTAACAACCTGCAGATAAAACAATTTACAATTTAACAATTTAATTTAATGTACAGATAAAATAACCTAACCCACAGATTAAACAATGTACAGATTAAATAACCTAACCCACAGATTAAACAATGTACAGATTAAATAACCTAACCCACAGATTAAACAATGTACAGAATAAATAACCTAACCCACAGATTAAACAATGTACAGATTAAATAACCTAACCCACAGATTAAACAATGTACAGATTAAATAACCTAACCCACAGATTAAACAATGTACAGATTAAATAACCTAACCCACAGATTAAACAATGTACAGATGAAATAACCTAACCCACAGATTAAACAATGTACAGAATAAATAACCTCGCCCACAGATTAAACAATGTACAGAATAAATAACCTCGCCCACAGATTAAACAATGTACAGATTAAACAACCTAACCCACAGATTAAACAATGTACAGATTAAACAATGTACAGATTAAATAACCTAACCCACGGATTAAACAATGTACAGATTAAATAACCTAACCCACGGATTAAACAATGTACAGATTAAATAACCTAACCCACGGATTAAACAATGTACAGATAAAATAACCTAACCTACGGATTAAACAATGTACAGATTAAATAACCTAACCCACAGATTAAACAATGTACAGATTAAATAACCTAACCCACAGATTAAACAATGTACAGATTAAATAACCTAACCCACAGATTAAACAATGTACAGAATAAATAACCTCGCCCACAGATTAAACAATGTACAGAATAAATAACCTAACCCACAGATTAAACAATGTACAGATTAAATAACCTAACCCACAGATTAAACAATGTACAGATTAAATAACCTAACCCACAGATTAAACAATGTACAGAATAAATAACCTAACCCACAGATTAAACAATGTACAGAATAAATAACCTAACCCACAGATTAAACAATGTACAGAATAAATAACCTAACCCACAGATTAAACAATGTACAGATTAAATAACCTAACCCACAGATTAAATAGTGTACAGAATAAATAACCTAACCCACAGATTAAACAATGTACAGAATAAATAACCTAACCCACAGATTAAACAATGTACAGAATAAATAACCTAACCCACAGATTAAACAATGTACAGATTAAATAACCTAACCCACAGATTAAACAATGTACAGAATAAATAACCTAACCCACAGATTAAACAATGTACAGAATAAATAACCTAACCCACAAATTAAACAATGTACAGAATAAATAACCTAACCCACAGATTAAACAATGTACAGATTAAATAACCTCACCCACAGATTAAACAATGTACAGATTAAATAACCTAACCCACAGATTAAACAATGTACAGATTAAATAACCTAACCCACAGATTAAACAATGTACAGATTAAATAACCTAACCCACAGATTAAACAATGTACAGATTAAACAACCTAACCCACAGATTAAACAATATACAGATTAAACAATGTACAGATAAAATAACCTAACCTATGGATTAAACAATGTACAGATTAAACATCCTAACCCACAGATTAAACAATGTACAGATTAAACAACCTAACCCACAGATTAAACAATGTACAGATTAAACAATGTACAGATTAAATAACCTAACCCACGGATTAAACAATGTACAGATTAAATAACCTAACCCACGGATTAAACAATGTACAGATTAAACAACCTAACCCACAGATTAAACAATATACAGATTAAACAATGTACAGATAAATTAACCTAACCTATGGATTAAACAATGTACAGATTAAACAACCTAACCCACAGATTAAACAATGTACAGATTAAACAACCTAACCCACAGATTAAACAATGTACAGATTAAACAATGTACAGATTAAATAACCTAACCCACGGATTAAACAATGTACAGATTAAATAACCTAACCCACGGATTAAACAATGTACAGATAAAATAACCTAACCTACGGATTAAACAATGTACAGATTAAATAACCTAACCCACAGATTAAACAATGTACAGATTAAATAACCTAACCCACAGACTAAACAATGTACAGATTAAATGATCTAACCCACAGACTAAACAATGTACAGATTAAATGACCTAACCCACAGATTAAACAATGTACAGATTAAATGACCTAACCCACAGATTAAACAATGTACAGATTAAATAACCTAACCCACAGATTAAACAATGTACAGATTAAATAACCTAACCCACAGATTAAACAATGTACAGATTAAATAACCTAACCCACAGATTAAACAATGTACAGATTAAATAACCTAACCCACATATTAAACAATGTACAGAGTAAATAACCTAACCCACATATTAAACAATGTACAGAGTAAATAACCTAACCCACAGATTAAACAATGTACAGATTAAATAACCTAACCCACATATTAAACAATGTACAGATGAAATAACCTAACCCACAGATTAAACAATGTACAGAATAAATAACCTCGCCCACAGATTAAACAATGTACAGAATAAATAACCTCGCCCACAGATTAAACAATGTACAGAATAAATAACCTCGCCCACAGATTAAACAATGTACAGAATAAATAACCTAACCCACAGATTAAACAATGTACAGATTAAATAACCTAACCCACAGATTAAACAATGTACAGATTAAACAACCTAACCCACAGATTAAACAATATACAGATTAAACAATGTACAGATAAAATAACCTAACCTATGGATTAAACAATGTACAGATTAAACAACCTAACCCACAGATTAAACAATGTACAGATTAAATAACCTAACCCACAGATTAAACAATGTACAGAATAAATAACCTAACCCACAGATTAAACAATGTACAGAATAAATAACCTAACCCACAGATTAAACAATGTACAGATTAAATAACCTAACCCACAGATTAAACAACGTACAGATTAAATAACCTAACCCACAGATTAAACAATGTACAGATTAAATAACCTAACCCACAGATTAAACAATGTACAGATTAAATAACCTAACCCACAGATTAAACAATGTACAGATTAAACAACCTAACCCACAGATTAAACAATATACAGATTAAACAATGTACAGAGTAAATAACCTAACCCACAGATTAAACAATGTACAGATTAAATAACCTAACCCACATATTAAACAATGTACAGATGAAATAACCTAACCCACAGATTAAACAATGTACAGAATAAATAACCTCGCCCACAGATTAAACAATGTACAGAATAAATAACCTCGCCCACAGATTAAACAATGTACAGAATAAATAACCTAACCCACAGATTAAACAATGTACAGATTAAATAACCTAACCCACGGATTAAACAATGTACAGATAAAATAACCTAACCTACGGATTAAACAATGTACAGATTAAATAACCTAACCCACAGATTAAACAATGTACAGATAAAATAACCTAACCCACAGATTAAACAATGTACAGATTAAATAACCTAACCCACAGATTAAACAATGTACAGATTAAATAACCTAACCCACAGATTAAACAATGTACAGAATAAATAACCTCACCCACAGATTAAACAATGTACAGATAAAATAACCTAACCCACAGATTAAACAATGTACAGATAAAATAACCTAACCCACAGATTAAACAATGTACAGATTAAATAACCTCACCCACAGATTAAACAATGTACAGATTAAATAACCTAACCCACAGATTAAACAATGTACAGATTAAATAACCTAACCCACAGATTAAACAATGTACAGATTAAATAACCTAACCCACATATTAAACAATGTACAGATTAAATAACCTAACCCACAAATTAAACTACCCACAGAGAGCCTTAGAGAGCTGAGATAAAAGCTTTGCTGTTAAAAAAAAAGTAAGAAATGACGTGTAGCAGCTGTGAAGTTGTTTACGTCTGAATTGAATGAAAGCGACGAATGTCTTCAATCCACTTTACTGTTTTAAACAGCTGAAGTGTGTGTGTGTGTGTGTGAGTGTGCTGGGAAACAAGCAGTAACATTGTTTATGACTGTAACACAGTCAGTTATTTTTAGTCTAAAGTCAACACAGCTCTACTCTTAATGACCGCAGGATTCCTTTCTGCTTTATTCTGCTCCACGAGCCTCAGTGGATCAACATTCACCCTGAAAACAAAGTGAAAAATATCAGTGAGTGTAACGAGAAAATAAACACAAAGCTACATCTTCTATTCATTTATATCATGAAACACAGGAAGTACAATGATTTAACAGGAAACATGATGCTGGTGGATTCACATCAGCTTCTGTTTTGTCTCGTCTTGTCAAAGAAAATGACTTCAGAGGAAGTTAAACCCAGCTGTTAGAAGACGGGTGAAAGTCACTGATAACATAAAGGCAGTGAGGTTGGATTTTAAAAACCTGTTTGTTCTTCAGATCATCATTTCACTGATAGTTCAGTATGACAGTCTAAGTCGTATCCTTATGGCACTTTAATTTACACCTCCTGCCAGTCTTTATTACTGGGATCAGTGGAAACCGAGAAAAATGACTTGCTTAAAGAGGATCTTCCATTAAAAACAGTTTTTCTGAGGTTTCTGTTGAATATTTTAGCTCCACAGGTGTTCTTACCTTCATAGTGGGTGTGAAAACAGGTCAACAACTTCTCTTTCAGTTTTTATCTCTCAAACTACACAGGTGGTGATAAAACCAGAGTTTGAACGGCCTGTATCTGTTTCATTACAACTCCTTTGTTCGTTAGTATTCATCAGCTCCTGCAGTTGAAACCACGCCTAGCATGCTGCTGGCTAAAAGCTGTTAGCAAGTATCAAATAGGAAGAGAGTACGTCTGCTGCTGCCATGCACAGCGGGGCAGGAAACAGTATACCTTGCTCTCATAGGCTAGTTTTTTTAGCCAATCAGAGTCCAGCAAATACTAATAATGAATATGAACGAGCTGCTGACGAAGCAGCCTGACGGAAGGAGCCGGAACCACCCGAATTTAATACTTAAGAAATAACCACAAAGTCCTGAAATTTGTATAAAATGGCCTCTTTAATGGTAGAACTCAGAAAAACAATTCACTGTTGTAAAAAACTTTGAAGAACTAGAAAAAAGATGAAAATAGATTCAATAACAGGATCAATTAAAAACAGATTTATGCTGACTGAAACTACATAACGGGACTGTAACAATCAGTTACAATCAGTGATGAAGAAAAATACACAACTCTGAAGAACTAAAGACCAGTATCACTGCTATGTTCAGACTGTAAAATACTGGTCAAATATCTTCATGGTTATATAGATTTTACAGTTTTCATGTGTACGATTATGGACTATTGGTTTTTAATTTGGGATGTAATTGACTTTTCTAAACATCAAAATATGGAAGTTGGTCTGACGTCTATTGATCAAGAAAAAGCTTTTCACACAGTAAATCATCATTATTTATCTCAGACCCGAATAGGAGAGAAATGAACTTCTTGGATCTGTTTATCGTCCATTTACTGGACTCAGTCCAGTGTCCATTACCTTTGGCTCACCTGTCCCACCTTGTTCTACTTTTTGGTTTGTTAAACACTTTCAAACTGGTTTGGATGATAATCTTTCAGCATAGGAATGTTTGTTTGATTTATTTTTTAATTGACCAATTTAAGATCAGCATCTAATTAACACGAAGAAATAAAAAGAGAGGAAGTGATTCTGTTAATCCTGGATCAAAGGTCTGATAGCTGCATGTTTAAAGATAAAGTTTATGTTCTACAAAACCTTTCAAATATAGACAAAGTCATTTCTATTTGGAGTAATGATGATGTGATGTCTCTCCTCTCCTCTCCTCTCCTCTCCTCTCCTCTCCTCTCCTCTCCTCTCCTCTCCTCTCAGCTGGTCTTCCAAACTTGGTCATGTTCTTCTGTCTGCAGCCAAACAGTCGTTAGATTTAAACAACATCCATCACACACACACACAGACACACGCACAGACACTCAGTCGGCTCCGGTCTTTACTCTGTTTCTATTTCAGCTCGACTCTGTCAAACGTTGGTCATGGCTCGCTGCTGGAGTTACTTACGAGGACTGGCTATCTGTGTCACAGTGCTGCTGCTGGTAAGCTACGCGCTAAATAATAACAGCTTGTTGACGGTGGAAGTGATGAGACTCTGGAAGCTGTTTCTTGCTTTTATTCTTTTACGGCTGCAAATATAACCTTATTTATCTGTAACTTAATACAGTAAATTGTAGTGTCGATTATTTTTTTTCTGCCACGGAGATTTTTATTTCAAGAAATACCTAAAACCATAAAAACTTTGTGGAGATGCTCAGGGATCAATATCAGGGCTTCCATCTTTTAAAAATATTTTTAAATGTTTGTATTTGTTTTGACAGGTTCATTTAAGTCATTAATTAGGTGATTAATGATGTTGATTGCTTTGAATCATGTAAACGCCTAGCACCAGTGATGTGCGCATGAGTAAAATCTCATTATCCATCTTTGCTGATGATGCACCACTTTGACCCCAAAACTGCAGAACACAAATCCTACAATATTTGTTCATTGTTTCTTCTTGTTGTTCAGTGTTTTCATCGGTTTTACGTCATCATGCTTCTGTTAGCTATGAATTAGCTTCTCTGTTCAGTTCTAGCTCATATAATCAGGCTTTTGATCATTCTGGAATTTAAGATATTCCACACTAGAGAACACCTACAATTTCATCACATTTCTACCTTCTGATAAACACAAATTGTTGTTTTATGCCAGTTTAAAGCTGATTATAGAAGAATGTGCCAGGATTTGTTTAACTGTGTAATGAGCTGCCAATCTTGCGTTCATTTCCTGTTCTTGTTATCTTCTTTCCGCCTACAGTTTCCTCTCCTTCTTTCTTTGTTTTTCCTCAATTTTTTTGCCATGATGGTTTATCCTTTCTCACCTTTTTATTCTCATAATTTTTTCCTTCCTTAAATTATTCCTCAGTTTTCATGATTTTTTCATCCAAAATAATAAAACCATGAAAAACATAATTGATTCTTGTCTTTAAATGTGTTTTGAACATGATAGTATGATGACAGCAGCTTTTTAGGATTTTATTTCTGTTTGTGCTCACTGTTTTTCCTGCTTCCTGTTCCTGCTGCCGTGTTTCTTATCAGCTGATTACAGTGATTATGCTGCATGTTCTCTTTTTAGCTCGACTGTAAATCACTGGAAAGTTTTGCTTCTGGTTCTTAATTAAGATTATAATCACAAGTTAAACAATAATTGTTGAATTTGCAGTTCTTTTTTCATTTTTATCATGTTTTATTTTGAGATTTGTTCTTTCCAAACATGTTGACGTCTCTGATTTACAGTCTGTAGATATTTTGTGGTTGTAATTTCTTTTTGTTTTGATCTGAGTTGTAATTTTGAGTTTGTGGGTGTTTAATAGGAAATTGTGGTTTTCTTTCTTATCATTTATCCTTTTTTGTGTATTTTGGGTTTGCGGTCATATTGCTTCCATGTCTGATTGTTTCTGTTATGTGTGTGCAGCTGTTTTGCATGCAGATGTTCTGTATACAGCTGTTTTGCATGCATTTAGTTTCAAACTCTGGTTCTGCTCTTTGGCCCTGTGTTACTGCACATCAGGCTCATTCTGTGATCTACTGTATGCAACATGTATGTTGTTTAAGAATTATATAAGATTTCAGCAGTTATAAAACTGAACAGATTAAAAAAAAACCAAGCTTGCAGGGGAAATTTCCAGGTATAATATTTATGGCTAAGACAGCCTGGAAACTCAGACATGAAGGAAATGAGTAATGTTTCTTTTGCTCCAGAACTCTTTGAGAAAACCTTTAGAGGGAGGAAAGTGACGTCTGTGAATAGGAGCTGTCACAGTTCCCAGCTGATGGGAGTCGGGTCAGAGTCTCTGGGGATCAAGAGCAGTTTTAGAAGAATGTTGCTGCTGCGTTAAAGAACCTTCTTTTTCAGAAACACAACTTCCATCTGCAGTTTGATCCAAATCATTCCCTGAAGTTTGAACTCCTTCCTCACCCTGCAGGTGTCTGGCGTGGTGATGATTGGAGTTGGATTTTCCTCCATTGATGGAAATGTACCAGTAGCACAGGTAAAGAGTGAGTTTAACACCGTCCCACATTTATTAAAAGCTTTGAGGATTCCTGTGATGAGATCGAGTGATGGCTTTTTAAATAGGAAATTTCTTGAATTCTTTTTGAAAACTGATTTTAACAGCTCACGTAATTATATTAATTTGTCTTTGAACTGGCTCATTGGTCCAGTACAAAAAGTCTTGATCGTCTACTTTAGGTGAAGGAATCACACCGTAATTTATGTTGTTAATTAAATAAAACCATTTTTAAAAATATGGAGTAAGTAGCCTCATGTGTTGGTCCATAATTTATTCACATGGTTCAGGATTAATGATGTCTCAACTGTGGAATAAAACGTGGCCATTAATATAACCATCACTCAGTGTTGGTTTTCTGTCGTGTCCCTGAAATTTCTATGGATTTCCACCATAATAAATAACAGCTGTTCAAATATATAATATTAAAGAACTAAGTTTGGGAAATATCTTTTAATCATTTAAATGTTTGCTAAAAGCATTCCATATACAGTATGTGTTTTAATGATAGTTAAAGTAAAACTTTACATTTAAAACCCACTTACAGAACCCACTTATAGAATTTGTTCAATTCAGTGTTTCTGCTTTTTGCTGCATTCTGAATAAAGCAAATACTTTTCTTTATAAAGAGCCAAGTAGGTTTAAATCACGTCTTTCCATTCCGTCACAAGAATGTAATTTGTTCTCATGATTTAGTTTAATCTATGAAAAATACCAAAGATAACACAGTTTGACAGACAGAAAATAGGATCTTTGCTCCAGCAGATTCCCAGAGAGCTGTTGACATACAAGAGACAATGAGCTGAAGCATGAAGTGTCTCTCAGGTCCTGGTTCAGGTCTTTTCCAGATTTTTTTCACGAAGACGCAACTGTCTTATTCAGTCCATCTGCTGGAAAAAAAAATCAAGCCTGAAACATCTTATTCTGTTCTCTATTTATCCAGTTTTCTTCAATATTTTAAGGAAGACACGGCACACAATGTCAAGATACACTATATTACCAAAAGTATTCGCTTACCTGCCTTTACTCATACTATGAACTGAAGTACCATCCCATTCCTAACCCATAGAGTTCAATATGATGTCGGTCCACCTTTTGCAGCGATTACAGCTTCAACTCTGTCCACAAGGTTGAGGAGAGTGTTTATAGGGATTTTTGACCATTCTTCCTAAAGTGCATTGGTGAGGTCACACACTGATGTTGGTCGAGAAGGCCTGGCTCTCAGTCTCCGCTCCAATTCATCCCAAAGGTGTTCTATTGGGTTCAGGTCAGGACTCTGTGCAGGCCAGTCAAGTTCATCCACACCAGACTCTGTCATCCATGTCTTTATGGACCTTGCTTTGTGCACTGGTGCACAGTCATGTTGGAAGAGGAAGGGGCCCGCTCCAAACTGTTCCCACAAGGTTGGGAGCATGGAATTGTCCAAAATGCTTTGGTATCCTGAAGCATTCAAAGTTCCTTTCACTGGAACTAAGGGGCCAAGCCCAGCTCCTGAAAAACAACCCCACACCATAATTCCTCCTCCACCAAATTTCACAGTCGGCACAATGCAGTCTGAAATGTACCGTTCTCCTGGCAACCTCCAAACCCAGACTCGTCCATCAGATTGCCAAATGGAAAAGCGTGATTCATCACTCCAGAGAACGCGTCTCCACTGCTCTAGAGGCCAGTGGCGGCGTGCTTTACACCATTGCATCCGACGCTTTGCATTGCACTTGGTGATGTGTGGCTTGGCTGCAGCTGCTCGGCCATGGAAACCCATTCCATGAAGCTCTCTGCGTACTGTACTTGGGCTAATCTGAAGGTCACATGAAGTTTGTAGCTCTGTAGCAATTGACTGTGCAGAAAGTCGGCGACCTCTTTGCACTATTCGCTTCAGCATCCGCTGACCCCTCTCCATCACTTTACGTGGCCTACCACTTCGTGGCTGAGTTGCTGTTGTTCCCAAACGCTTCCATTTTGTTATAATAGAGCTGACAGTTGACTGTGGAATATTTAGGAGTGAGGAAATTTCACGACTGGATTTGTTGCACAGGTGGCATCCTATGACAGTTCCACGCTGGAATTCACTGAGCTCCTGAGAGCAGCCCATTCTTTCATAAATGTCTTGCTTCACAGTCTGCATGCCTGAGTGCTTGACTTTATACACCTGTGGCCAGGCCAAGTGATTAGGACACCTGATTCTGATCATTTGAATGGGTGAGCAAATACTTTTGTTAATATAGTGTATGTCAAGTTTTAAAATGCTTCAATTATCTAGTGTTATATATATTTTTTTTTTTTTATTAAAAATCCAACAGATGATCAGATGTATCTTATGACTATTTGTTTTTCTCTCTTGCAGTTATTTGATCAGCTGTCCATTAGTGATGGTTTATTGGTGCTGCAGATCTTTGGTCCAATCACAGTGGTTCTGTCTGTTCTAGGCATATGTGCTGCATCTTCTAACTACAAACATCTGCTGCTAGTGGTGAGAAAAACAAATCTGTTCTGTCTCTAAGACGACACTGATGGTCCAAATCTACTGAAACCTGATCGAATCATAAAGAAGTTCTAACTCATCATATCCCAAAATATAAAGGTTTCATATGTTAGCAGGTCTTCTAAAAGACATTCAAATTCTAACAAAGTTGGGAATTAAAAACTAAATATTATATTTATATGATATATTTTATTGCCAGTGGAACATAAACAACACATCAGACGCTGAAACTGAGACATTTTACAATTTCACAGAAAATATGAACTTTTTCCTTTTGAATCAGCAGCAACACGAGTCAGAACAGTTGGAACGGAGGCAACGAATAGGAACAGGAGAAATAAAAAATACAACTGAAGGAACATTTCACAACCACTAATCAGGACACACAGAGAGGAATCTGTGTGTGCAGAGGACGAGGTCAAAGGTCAATCTGGGCGCTTGTGATTTGCGGGACCTGAGGCGACGCTGCATTAAAACAGACATGGTTCTCTACTGGACCTCACTGCACGGGTTTAAGAACACATCCAGATATCACCGTCTACACAGTTCACTGTGTGATCCACAAACACCAGTTAGAGATGGATCGTTTAAATACACATCTGGAAAGGCTCCATCGACACTGAAAAGCAATGGGAGGTTTCAGAGCAACATCTGCTTTAATCTAGACATCATCTCTCTCAGGGAAGGTCTTACATATTTCTGCAAGACAATGAAATGTACTAAATTCATCACAATGAGTCCAGCTGCTGAACAGTCCAGATGTTTCACCAACAGAAAACATCTGGAGCATCATGAAACCACAAAGTCCAGGACTGTAGAGCAGCTAGAATCATGTATCAGATAAGAACAGGATTCTTCTCCTAGAACTCCAGCAGCGGGTCTCCTCACTTCCAGATGTTTGCAGACAGATGTTAAAAGAAGAGGACATTCTAGGATGGGTTATTTATATGGATACACCTTAATAAAATGGGAATGGTTGGTGATATTAACTTCCTGTTTGTGGCACATTAGTATATGGGTGGTGATCACGATGGCCATTTTGAAGTCAGCCATCTTGGCTCCAGCTTTTGTTTTTCAGTTGGAAGAGGGTCATGTGACACATCAAACTTATTGGTAATTTCACATGAAGGTGTATCCATATAAATGGCCCACCCTGTACCTGCTGCCATCAAATTCAGAATGAACTAAACATCTCCCTGAAATGATCAAATATCCCAGTTTCAACATTTGATGTTGTTATGGAATAAAATCTGAGTTTATGGGATTAGAAAATCTCTGTTTGTATTTGTTTTGCACAGTGTCTCAACTCTACTGGAACTGGGTTTGTTATATACAGTACGTTTTGTAATGCTACATAAGTTGAGAATAAACATGTTTATCTAACGTTTCTTCATCATCATCATCTTCAGTTTTCTGCCCTGATATTTGTGGAGTTTGTGGCTCTGATGGTTGTTGCCTCACCTCTGGTTCAAGTTCAAGTTCAGGTAAAATATTAAATGTTTTTAATTTTGAAATGAAGAATGGATTTTTTAAATAAGGAGGCTGTTAGACAGTAGATACGCTGTACTTGCATTCTGGTGTGTTTGAGTCATAATTTCTGGGATATTTTTGTCATAATGTTGTTACATAGTTGCCATTTCCTGCTTAGTAGCTCATCATATCATCACCTGCTGCTTCTTATTAATCACTCGGCAGCTCTGTTTGACAGTTTCCTTCCACCTGCAGCAGGTTGTTCTGGTTACATCTTGTCAGTTTACCGCTCGCTCTGTCTGGACTGTGTAACAGGATTTAGATTTCCTGGATGTTCCAGCTTTCAGCTCCTCCCCTTTTCATCAGCGTGATAGAATCCAGTTTACAGTAACTCAGTTAAATGTTGCATCTGTTTTTCAGATGGACAGCGCCGTGGACGATGTTTTTCTGAACGTGACTCCTCTTCACAGAGCTGATCTCTACATTCAGAAAGAACTAAAGAAACTTCAAACCTCAGTACAGACAAACACATAAAAACATTTACTGCTTCCTATATTTATATCAGTTTACATTTAGTTTATTCACTTCACTCTCCTGCAGCTGAAGTTTTAATGTCGTGTGTTTTAAGGATTCCTGTTGTGGTTTGAGAAGTTTTGAAGACTGGGAGAATCAACTTCCTGCTTCCTGCTCATGTTCCCCTACTGCTTCTGACTCGATGGTGAGGTAAGAGATCGTGACTGTATTTAAGACTGACACATTAAGCTTATAGTTTTCTAAAAGTTTAAGGATTTTTTTGGGATTTATTCAACAGAAGGATGTGTGGAGAATTTGTTTATTGACTGTTTGGGTTTCATCAAATGCAACAAAGTGCAACACTGTTCCAAACTGATACTCACTGTTTATCTGCTTCATGTCTCCTGTTCTTCTGCACACATAGTTCCTAAGAGTCTATTTTTATCAAGGTGGACTGCCTCTGCATTCCTTACGAGTTCTATTTAATCCGTGTTGTATGAAACAGCGCCGGCCCTCTCAGTCAGGACTATTAATGAGTAGCTATGTTCTTTTGAATATTTAGTCGCCATGCAGATTTTGAGCATTTGCCACATTTATTTTAACTTGATTTGACAGAATCTGAATTGTCCAGGAGTTTTCTTGTAGATTTAGTTTTTGTTTCCCGTGTCTTTGTCTTGTAGTTTCCAGCTGAGTAACTCCAGCTCAGACGGTCTCTGTGTGATGGTTGGCAGCAGCTTTCATCGCTCGGACCTGCGGGATTCAGATAAAACTTGGGTACATTCCAAAGTAAGAGACTTCAAACATTTTGTTATTCTTTTTCTCTGTGTATTACTCCCATCTTGTTCTGTTTGGATCATTAGCTTTAGATTTTTACCACTTTTCTTTTTTCCAATAAAAATTCATATGATTTTGTTGCTTAAATTTAAATGTTTTTGATTTGTTTTTAACTTCCTTCCTTTAAATCTCCTCAGTAAACCAGGTGCTTCTTACATGTGGGGCTCATGGATGAAATATAACTTCATAGTTTAAGGTAGAGAGCCATATTGACCTTTGACCTCTGTATTTTCAGCCCTGTGGTCCAATCCTGAAGAGCTACCTGAGTTTCCCCATAAAACTCAGAATAGGAATCATTTCAGCTTTTGCCACCATAACGGTAAAGTAAACGTCTTTAAATCTTAATTTAAATGGTTTTAAAAGTCTAAAATAAAATGTGTGCTGATTGGCTCAGAGAAGAGGAGCAGCATCAGAGTCTAGTTTATGTTAACCAGCATCTCGTCTCCAAACATTCAGCAGCAATGTGTTTAGCTGCCTAAAGTGTTTTTATAAGTTTTAAAATATATATAAAATCACCCTATAAACACATATTAATCAGGTAACGCAACCGCCATGACGGAGGAAGCAACATTGGAATTAAATCACTGTTGATCCTCTTCTTCATATTTTCTTTACAAGTTTCTGAACATCTTATTTTATTATCTTTTTTAATTGAAAGTTTTGAAATGTTTACTTATAATTGCTGCAAATTGAAAATTTCTGGTTGAAACTTCCAGAAACCTTCAGTCTGTTAAAACTCGGCTACATTTGAAATGTTTATGAGTTTCTGGAGGATCTTTCACACGTTCTGTTTCTAACCTGGGAACCGATCGTGGTTTTAAAGTTTAAAACTTCTTGAAGGACTTTAGAGAAAAGTGAAATCTAGAAAATCTCATGAGTTGCCTGTATTTTACATGAGAACCTGAATATTTTCCACTTCACAGTCTCTAACCATCAAGTGGAAGATCAAACGTTTCTGAAACTTTGTCTTGAGCAGAACTTTGTTTACAATGACTCATCGTTCTTTTTGGGTCTCCAAACTTGTCTTAGTGGATACTCACTGAAAAACACGTTCAGCTTCATATTAGACACTCTGGACGTCTCTGCTCCTCCTATATTACACTTAATAACTTCAATAATTTGGGTCGCAGCAGGAAGTGGTGTTCTGGTGATTTATGCTTCCCTGAAGAAAAATGCTGCCATAATATGACTTGACAACTTATTTCATAATGAAATCTCATTAGAAGTTTATACAGTATTCTTGTTTATGGCGAGTGTGTCCTGTTAATTATTTAAACATATTTTTATGATCCTTCTCTGATATTTTCGACATCAAAACCCTCTGGGTCCTTATCGGCCATTATTGGGTCCTTCTCCTCTGGGTGTGTCCAAACATTTATCTGTTGCTCTGACAACGTAAAGAAAGTAAAAATAATATCATATTTTGTGTTAAGTGATAGGTAAAATGTATTTATGGAAAAATATAGAAACAAAGATAAATTATAAATCTGCTTATTGAAGTCAAGACTGTGGAACAACACGTGTGTAGCACATTTCAACAGGTAGCATATTTCAACAGAACACCGGTTCCAGCAACGGCCGTCTGAGACACGGCTGCAGAAAAGTTATTTAGTACTAATTTAAAATATTATTTTAATCCTTACTGACAATAAACAAATATTTATTTGTTAATGGGAAACAAACATTTTTTATTTCAAACATTTGGTTACCGTATGTAAAATGTGTGTGTGTGTGTTGTAGATAACTGCCATCGCCTTGTGTTTGATTCTGGGTTTGGAAGAATATTGGAAGACGCCTCCAGTAGAAACGACAGTTGATGACTTCAACAGAGTGAAATATCAGCCCAAACCCTCCCTGTCCTGACCTTTGACCCCTCAAACACAGACCCTGATGTCAGATAGAACTCTGAAGTCTGATTACAAGATGAACGTACATGAAGTTAGAGCATTCAGAAATGTTTCCTGAAGACGTGGAGAAACAGGAACAAAAACAACCTGAAAGCATCAAACTCAGAGGAATGAGATGAATTAAATTGTCACTTTATTTATCTTTGGCTGTTGTAGAGGACTTACGTGTGAGTTTGTAAATAGCACTAGTTCATGTAGTTTCAACAAAGGACATATTTTATTAAAATTTTCCACCTTACTTATTTCCAGATAAAAATCATTTCAAACATTTTTTAAACTATTTATGTAAGATCTGTGGAATAAATATCATATCTACTGGATCATTTTAGGATTAATAATAATATCTGGATGATACATTCATACATATATATAAAATCTTCAAAGAAAATATTGTATTTGCAGAATAATATTTTAAAACAACAATTTTTGTAAAGACTTATAACTTTAATTCAAATGATAATTGGCTTGTTATGTGGATTAAATTCTTCGTTGTGATTATTGAAGCGTGTAAAACAACCTGCTCACGTTTTAAGTGTGATATTTTGTGCTGACATGATTTGGCCACAAGATGGCAGCAGAGAAATTCTGCTGTTGATGACATTCTGTTTTTCTAATTGTTGTACATGTCAAAATGTAAATATCATCATAAAACATTATAAATTATTAGGAAATTATTAATTTCTTCTCAAAGACAAGAACTTCAACAGTATCAGTTAATAAAAAACAATAAATCCCTGAACGTCTGTGTGTCTCTTACAGTCATGAAGCCCAATGTTTCTGTCAAGTCCTCCTCTTGAAATAAACTTTATTATCTTTGAAAATATATATAAGTATATACTAATTACATATTTTTTTATCAATGTGCTTAATAACCAAACATTCTAGTTAAAGGTACAGTCTGTAAGAATTTTACAGTGAAATACTTGTTTAATGTTCCATCGATGTTGAAAATAAAGTCACATTGTAACAGATCTGGATCTCAGCTGGCTGGGTGGTCGCTAGTTTTGGTTGTTTTAAAAACGCTGGTCCGTGAGTCTACAAGGCTGCCAAGTCTTCAACACAAGCAGCTGTAATTCTACAACGACCAGCAGCAGAAAGTAAAAAACCACCACATCCTTCCAACTGATCAGATGAGCTGCACGTGATGGGGCGTTCAAACACACTTAGGAAAACTCAATGCTGCACAAATAGGCCTTCAGAGATTCCCAAAAATTGAACAAATACAAGAGAAACAAAATGAGGATCAACATCAGAACTGGCAACCCAACAGAAACATCAGGGAGGGGAGGGGGGAGTGGCTGAGAGCAGATGTTTTTTTTATTTACATGAACTGCAGAACTCAGATTTGACAACAAGCTCTACTACATACTGTACCTTTGAGTCAGTGAAACTGTTTCCTACTATAAGCAGGTAGACATTCTTTTTAGGGTTTTAGGGTTAGGTTAAGGTGGGATGGGTTAGAGGGGTTAGGGGTTATGGTTGGGCTGCTGTGAAAGCAGCGCGGTCACAGAAACATGACACGCTGCAGCTTGAAACGAGGTGATTTATTTAAAGTAACGATCAATCAAATCAAAATCAAAAAACAGAAATTACACCCAAAAACAGTCAAATTAACTTTTTTATTCATGAATCAGTGCAAACCAATGAATTATGTCCATAAAAACAAAACATATTCATAAAAATCTTGTTTAATGGGCTTTGATTTGAAGGTCAGAGGTCATGTGAGGATCTCAGGTGTGTCTAACTAGCAGACATAAAACAGTTCCACTCCCTGATTAGCTGGAATGATCTTCAAGGTTCCTCTGATTGGTCTGTCTTCACCGTGTCGTCATCTTTCTGAGGAGTTCCTGCGTCCGTTGTCTCACCGGTGGACGGCAGACCTGCTGTGACATCAGGTGACCACCCCCAGGTGTGAGCCCCTCCCTCAGGTTTCTCTACAACAACAAACAAGTCTGTCTGAAAGCGACAGCGTCCAGATGGGTCACTGTGGGAGACCTCTGATGATGGAGGAGGAAGGTGAGGTCTGAACCTGCCGACCTCTGGGATGTCTATTGATGATGATGAGGGTGGAGGAAGAGACTGCTTCCGTGTGTAGACTCCCTGTCTGCCATGGAAGCTGCTGGACGAACAGGAAGCTTGATGAGCGCTGCTGTGGTATGCAGACTCATCTGGACCGTAGTCCACCTGAAAATCCAAGAGGACAGGTCAGTCTGAGAGGAAACCTCCAAAATACAAACATTTCCTGACATTCATCACATTGTTTTCAGTCCAAAAAATACACGATAAGTATAAAGTTTAACTGAGTGTGGACAAATACTTTAAATAAAATGTTCTAATTAATGTTCTTTTGTTCTGATGTAAAGCAGGTGTTTCAGAAATGATCCGGGATCTCTGATCAGCTGGATGGAAAGAGGAAGGAGCCTCATCATTCCTTTAGTTTGGACAGTTATCTGTTGTTTGTGTTTGTTTAATTGTAGCTTTGATTTCTGTTTCTTTTCAGGGAAACGCAGCTCGTTAGCTGCTTTCTCGATTTTTAAAAATTCTCTCCAAACACAGCTGTGACGCTGCATCTTACTAAGAAAATATGGTAGCTTATCTTGTTATATAAAACTTTAAAGGAGATGCTGGTTAATTTAATTTGATCTGGATACCACGGTGGGATGTTTTCCAAGGCTAATGGCTGTGGGTCCAGCAGTGTCCTGCGGTCGTCTCCTCCGAATAAAAAGAAGAAGTAGAAACAGAAGAACCAAGACAGACATCACCAGGATAACAGCTGCAATTCCTCCTGCAAGCCTGCTGTCCACATCTCCAAACAGCTGCTGCTCAGTGAACGCACCATGAGGCACTGAAATACAAAGTGAAGTTAGTAAATGCACCACAAGTCACTGAAACACAAAGTCAGTAAACGCACCACAAGCCACTGAAACACAAAGTCAGTAAACGCACCACAAGTCACTGAAACACAAAGTCATTGAATGCACCACAAGTCACTGAAACACAAAGTCATTGAATGCACCAAAAGCCACTGAAACACAAAGTCAGTAAACGCACCACAAGTCACTGAAACAAAAAGTCAGTGAATGCACCATAAGCCACTGAAACACAAAGTCAGTAAACGCACCACAAGCCACTGAAACACAAAGTTAGTGAACGCACCACAAGCCACTGAAATGCAAAGTCAGTGAACGCACCACAAGTCACTGAAACACAAATTGAGTGACTATGACACGAGGGACTTAAACTCAAAGTAAAGTCAGTGAATGCACCACGAGCTGCTGAATCTATGTTATCGTGTCTAAACAGACTGAACATTTATCTTCCCATTCTGATATGTTTCTGCTGTCTTCTGGTCATAAACCTGTTTTCTGGCCTCACATGTATGTAAACTGCATGTTGTGAGAGTTTCCTTTCTCACACGTGCACACAGAGGTATATAATGAGACTGGTGATTGTCCTCACCTGCTTGTCCTCGCTGCAGGACCTCAATGTCCACTGAGGCTGAAACTTCTTCTCCTGATTCTTCATCCCTGGCAACAACCTGCAGAGTCAACATCAGAGCCGTGTTCGTTTCATCATGTATGACCTTTACACAGTAAACAGACGTGCAGTAGGATTATGATCTTAAAGCATCATATTTCTCAGTTTGATTCCTCAGAGATAAACCTGACAGACACTGCAGAAGTGGATTCACGCTGTGAAGCTTTTAGTCCTCATCTCCACCCAGGTGCTCCTGCTGATTCTGCAGTTTGACATTACTTCCACTTGAGAACCATTAAAAAGGTCAAACTCACACACCTGAGGTCCCTAAACATCATACCTGTATTTGTTCTCACACACTTGTAATTATTCACTTATTCTGCTCCTCTGAACACAAGCTGATTCTGTCTATATCCGTCAAATCATTACAGTATTTAATGAGTTGGAACTGTTTTCAAACCTGTGAACTCACCTGCAGGATGTGTCTGTCGAAGGCGTGCAGCTGGTCAGTCCTGGCGATCAGAACCCCCTCCTGGGTCACCTGGTACAGTCGGGATGGAGGTTGGAGGAAGTAATGGATGTTTGGATTCAGACCCTGTGTTTGGACAGCAGTGATGACTTGACAGGTGTGGCTCAGGTACAGGTACAGGTAGTGCATCATGTGTTCTTACATCAGGGAAGTCATAGTCAGACACCTGGACTTGTAGCACCTGGTTCCCAAAGGTGGAGACAATGGAGGCGGGGCTAGAGCTCTGAATGAGGAACCCTTTTAAGGTGGTTGTGTTGAAGACGGGAGGGAATAAGTTCTCATTTAGAACTCTGACGAGAACCGAGGCCACGCTGTACTTCAGCATATCATCTACCTGGCACACCTGGATGAGAGAGAGAGCAGGTAGATGGTTTATCACAGATTGCTGTGACTAAAATAGTAAACAGGAAGTGATGTTGTTACCATGACATTAAATGTGAAGTTTGCTGCATGCCATCGGTCGTCCATAGCTTTGGTTAACCTGACCTCACCTGTCCTGTTGTTGATCACAAACCTGCCCTGATCATCACCTGTCGGGTCAAACACACACCTGCTCACAGCTGTAGCCATGTTCAATCAAACCCGTGTCTTTAGACTGATGATCACCTGAAAGGATCGTAAACAAGAGAGGAGAGTTGATCCCTCGGTCTCCATCCTCTGCTCTGATTGGACCAGGAGAAAACTCTAGAACCGTGTCCTGAAATCAAAACAAACACCTTCTAATGTAAACAGGTAAATACATCTGACTGAGCAACTAAACAAAAACTACAATTCACACAAATATGGATGATATGATGGTTTTCTGATCCAGCTGTTGGTGATGTGTTTACCTGATGTTTCCGTGTGATATTGGCTGTGTAAGTTGGGTTCATGCAGACAGGAACACCTGGTGATACAGGTGTGCAGGGCAGAAAATGAGGATACTGGTCGTCAACATCCATAATGTTCACAGTGAGGATGGTGGAGGTGTTGAACTTCTCTGCAGTGTGCGATTCCTGTGAGTTTCATGAGACACGAGTCACGACACATTTTTACTTTTTTATTTTTTTAGAATCTTAAATTCTCAGAGATTCTTCAGTTTCGTTACATGTGACATCAGTTTTCACCTTTCAGCCTGACACAGAAGCAGCTGCTCAGTTCAGGTAAACACACCTGTTTTATCTTTAAATATCTTTTTGGATAAAAGCATGTTGAGTCAGCTGTGCAGTGAATGTGTGATCGTCTGAGACCTGATGTTGTCTTTAATGATCTGCTCTCCATTACCTGGGCCCACATGATGAGCTGCAGGTGAGTTTGCCTCTCGTAGTCCAGTGGTTTGTTCAGAACCACCTTCCCACTGTTGGGCAGGTCTAGCCTGAAGAACGACGCGTCTTCCTGAAAATACAAGTATTTGTTGTTGAAACTGTTTCTTTAAATTGTTTTTAAATGTTTAGACGCAGATTTAAAGTTTATTTTATTTCCCAGTTTAAAGTAGTTCATAGAACTAAAACTGTTAGTTATGTAAAAGTGGATTTAATTCTGTTAAAACTTTGTCTTTTACTTTGAAAGGCATCATAAAACCAAAGTTTGTATTGATCTTACAGATGACTGATCGATGATGTAAGTGATCATGTCTCCATCTGCATCGACAGCCTTCACAGTAAAAACCACAGAGTTCACCGCTGCCACCTGCAGAACCACAATCCAGTCAGATAAACAGCAGCTCCTGAACAGAACCGACTCTTAGATCAGATGAATCCTCTCAGAATCAGTCTTAGCTTTGTGACTTGAAGACACGTCTTACCTCACTGATGCTGAACGGCTGGATTGTTTCCAGCTGGAACTTTGGTTTGTTGTCGTTTTCATTCAGAATCTCCACAAAAATCTTGTAACGGATCTGAAACAGATTCGTGTTTCTTTACTGAAATGACTCTGAGGAACTGTGAGACTTTTCAGCTGAGGATCATTTTCTGTAGACTTACATGTTCAACTTCATCCTCATAACAGGTGAGTTCTGCTATCAGAATCGGACCCAGAACCTGAGAAAGAAACACGTCTTTGTACTTTATGTTTTAGGTTTGGAAGTGTTTTTGAAGCATCAGGTGAGCATGAGATCTGGTGGAGGTCTATCTGAAGACCAACTAGAAACTATTAGAGGACTGTTCTGTTTGAGATGTCCATGAGGACTCTTTCAGGTGTACCTCACGGTCGAGGACTCTGGATACTGAGGTGTTGAGTCTGATGGTTCGACCTTCCAAGTAGAACCAGTTGGCGTCCTGTCCGGTCAGACACAGGCGGATGGTGTTGGTTCCTGCATCAGATCTGATGTTGATGTTGGAGATGATCTGACCCATCCGACTGTTCTCTTTGACGGATGCAAATATGTTTGATCCACCCAGACACAGACTCTCTGAAGGTAAAACAAACAGCTTTTATCAGTATGTGTGGGACCGTCATCAAACAGCTGTGAGTTACAGCAGGATCATCTGATTATTCTCACCTGTAAGAACATGACATGAAACTCTAAGAACCAAATGCCACAGCAGCAGCTGGCCGGCGTTTGACATCTTCTTCTTCCACCTGATCAATACACAATCAAACAAGAACATCACAGTTAAAGAATGATTACAATGTATGTAATACAGTTTGCTGTTTTATAAACTTTGTAACACTTTTAAAGGAAAGATTCATGGTAAAATGCAACCTGACACTCTCTTGCTGCTGATCAGACGTATTGATTAACTGATCATCAGTTTAAGCTCCTCTAGAGAAGCAGCAGTTCAGTCACTTCTCTGTCTGGAGCATACAGGTGTGTGTTAACACAAGACCAAGGAGGACAGACTTCAGAGAGGAAACTGATTCTGCCCATCAACCTAGAGGTCAAAGGTCCACACCAGGGGCGTGTCTAGAAAATCTTTGTTGGGGTCCAGGTAGGGGCCCAGATTAAAGGGACTTAAGGCAAGATTTGTGAAAAACTACTATGACTGGTGCAGTCATCCTGTCATCCTGCTCTCCTCTCCTGTGGCGGAGGAGCAGTAGTAATATGTATTCAGCCTCTAGCTTGGTTAATGCGACCAGTAAAAACCCAAACATAAAGGTAATCACCTGCAGAAGGTTCATATTGGGGATAACGTCAGTCAGCTCGAGCACACGATGGGGCGGGAAAGACGTGCAGAAAGGACGGAGTTTGTTTACTTTTTTCTTCCCCTGGAGAGACAACTCGCTGTGCGCATGCTCAACTCATTTAACCTGATTGAGTGCTTGGTGCATGTGTACTCATGGCATGATCAGATCATTTCAGTTAGTGTCCATATAAACAGGGATTTGGGAATTCTGATCGACCAAGATTTTAATCAGATTGGGGAAATTTGGCGCATGTAAACGTAGCTAATGTTGCACTACTAACCACATAACCACCTCCTGTTCAACCAAGACCTGCCTGCTCACTGGACTCACCTACCTGCCACTGCCACCTGGTCTCTCCTTCACCTGCTCTGTGATTGGGCTCGCTCTGGCTCCTTCACCCAACCCCCCCCCCC
>SSNP01000330.1:190320-310626 GCA_006937955.1 Pachypanchax playfairii
CCCCCCCCCCCCCCCCCCCCCCCCCCCCCTTGGACCCCTTCAGCCAGTACATTTACCTCCATCATCCTCTGGATTCTAACCTGCCTCTTCCCTCATTACAGATTCTCCTTGCAGCACTGTATGTCTGTTTGTTTGCCCTTCCCCATTTCCCCTGGAAATAAACCTTTTTCATACAGTTATTGTCTCTGAGTCTGGCCTTATACGCATCACAACCTTAAAAAAATCTAGTTTTTACGGAATTATGGAACGTTTAAATGGTTTCCATGAAACAAAATGAAAGTCAGTCAAAGCACAATGTCAGTGGTACACTTAATCACGTTCTTTGATTATTGTAAAAGTATTGATTAAATGTGAGAGGTGGCCCCCTGGGCCCCCCTCTGGACACACCCCTGATTCACACGCACAGTTGAATTTGAAACAGTTAAAGCACGTCTGTGTCTCACTGAATCTGAAACCTTTCTAAACTAGAAAAGCGCAGACCTCCGCTGAACAGCTCAGTTCCCCAAATTGTGATTTATGCCAAAAATACATTGTTTTTTACCAGTTATTATGGAGATGCAGATATGTTAACAACAGCTATGATGCAGAATCCTTAAAAACATTCCTGGATCCAGACGGTGATCCGGATCCCCCCAAAACCCACTCACCTCTTCCTTGGACTGTTTCTGAGCTTTACTGAAAATGTCATCAACATCCATAAATAACTTTGTTATCTAGCTAACAAACAAACAAACCCTAGTAAAACATGACCTCATGGTGGAGGTAATGATTCTGTGTCCGGTTGTCCTGAGGTGGAAACATTCAGAGGTCAAAGAGAAGTGGCTCCAAGCATAAAAGTAGTGATTGCTGGTCAGAACGTGCCCAAACTGAAAATGAGTCTGAACTCTGAGCCGAGCAGAAAGAATCACTGATTAACTTCAATGAATTCTCTAGAGTTTAATCAGAAGCTTCAGGCTGTCGGACATGAATCAGACTTTCCTTTAAACAACTATTTCCAAAAACTCCTCATAATGTTCATTTCTTCATCTTTTTACAGCTGCTGGTTTTGACTTTGAGAAGATTTCATTTGAGTTAAAGTGCTCGAACAGAAGGTCAGTAAACTTTATTTCTGGGTTCATTTATAATCAGAGAGTCTTCAGCAGTTTGCATTTGAATAATTTGTTGACTTTGGGGAACTGATCATGATTTAATAATTTCTTTCTAAAATTACAGGTTTGGACAGTAATGTGGAGCTACAGGTTTCATCTCCCCATGATATGTAACTGAAGATGCTTCTGGTCCCCGTGATCAACCGCAGTGAGTGGTGAAATGTTCACTTTCAGCTCGTTTGTCTCAGGTGTGCTTCTGTTGCTGGATTCTTCTTCTGTGTTTTTGCTTCTTTTTCTGTTTATTTTGAAATTAGTGAACAGGAATAAGTTTGGGTCTGAGGCATCCCTCCAAATTTGGGTGTTCCTGTTACTTCTATCGCTGCAGGCAAATACAAATCTAGTTTCCAGACAAGCAAACTGCTTCTACACATCTCTGTGAAAGAATGTCGTTCTCAGGCTCTGAAGCCAAATTCCACCTGTAGAAAAAGTCCATTAATAACATTTCTTCACAACTAAATATTCAAATATTGTCTGTTGATGGTGTTACAACAAAGTAGAAGAAGTTAAGAATATCAGCCACTCATCCATGAAGTGGTCAGTCACGTAAACTCAGAGAAGGTCAGAAGATCTCAGCAACTTTCTGCAGAATCAGCAGCTACAGACCTCCAAACTCACTGTACCTTTCAGCTCAGGAACACACAGCTTCATGGATTGGATTCCCTGGAGTGTAACAGTGTAAAGCATACCTCTGTTGGACTCTAGAGACATAGAGATCAAGTCTCTGGACTGATTAATAACTTGTCTCTGTCTGACAACCTGATGGACAAGTCTTGGTTTGGATGGTACCTGTCTGACTGCAATGTGACAAAACTAAAGTTTGGTGGAGGGGGGATTATGGTGTGTGCTTGTTTTTCAGAGGCTCCGCCCCTCAGTTCCATTAAGAGAAACCCCTAATGTTTCAGCAAAGCAAAAGATTTTGAATGATTTTATGCTCCAACTTCATGGGAACAGGTTGGGGATGGAACTTTACTGTTCCAAAATGAGTAAACACCACAACACAAAGCAAGTTCTTAAAGAGGTCCTTCCATTAAAAACTTTTTTTCTGAGGTTTCTGTTGAATATTTTAGCTCCACAGGTGTTCTTACCTTCATAGTGGGTGTGAAAACAGGTCAACAACTTCTCTTGCAGTTTTAATCTCTCAAACTATGCAGGTGGCGATAACACCCGAGTTCGAACGGCATGTCTGTTTTCTCACATCTCCTTTGTTCGTTAGTACTCGGTACGCCTAGCATGCTGCTGGCTAAAAGCTGTTAGCATAAACACGTATCAAACCAGAATAGAGTACGTGTTCTGTCCAGCAAAATAGCATAATGAATATTAATGAGTTGGAGCCGAAGCCTGACGAGTCTTGAGATAGACAGATAGAAAGGTCTGTTAATCAGTGTTTCCTGACATTTTTTAGATATAAAATATTTCATATTACTGGTTAACACTTAAGAAATAACCACAAAGTCCTGAAATTTGTATGAAATGGCCTCTTTAAAGACCTGGATGAGCCCATTTGGTGTGGAGGAATTGGACTGGTCTGCACAGAGTCCTGACATCAATCCCAGAGAACATGTCTGGGATGAATTAGAGTGAAAACTGTGAGCAAGTCCAGCTTCAGGGACTGGATAAGAGAATCATGAATGAAACATAATGATTTTGGATCTGTTTGGATTCTGGACCAGCTCGCCTGTCCTTCTGCTGACATGCAGCTGTGTTGTATCATTGTGGTGTTTAGAGCAGTATGATGAGCAGCAGCTTCATTCTGAGCTGTTAAAACGTTTCTTTCTCAGTGAAGTTTTATCTGCTGCAGCCAACCAGCGAGGCGTTCACTGACCACTCAGGGTACTGAAGTGTGTCTGAGGCTCAGTCTTTGTACTAAACTCATTTCTCTGAAGATTAATTTCTGCAAACTTCCGGATTAAATCCTTTCCGCAGGAGCTGATTTACATTCCAGAGTTTAAGGTTGAAAAACTTATTTTGTAAACAGAAACATGTTTCAAACTTCTCACTTGACAGTACTCAGAAAACAGGGTACTGAATTAATATTTTTTTTATTTAAAGAAGCTTTTCCACAAAGAGAAAAAGTTCTTAACTTACTGTTATTTGTTCACATGAGGAACTGAGGTTAATAAAATCAGAGAAAGAACTGATAAATACTTTTACTTTGAAAAGCAGCTCTTGTAAACGCTGCCAGTTTCCAACTCACTGGTTTTACTGGCTTAACTGGTGGAATGAACCTCATATGAACACGAAGAGATTTGTTAGAGACATGCGTGTAAACCACTTACCTCTGTCTCTCCCGCTGGTCTACAGACTGCCGGAGGTTCCAGGCCTGGCTCGGTTCAGACCTGAGTTTAGCCTCATGTTGTCACAGATTCATGTTTTCATGTTTCAACAGCAGCAGAGCCTCAGTTTGTTGTGGAGCCAACAGTCTGTGGAGCTCAGTGTGTGTGTGTGTGAGGCAACATTAGAGCGCTTACGCAGCATTAATGAGCAGGATAAGTAGGCCAGCAGCCCGCAGGACTAACAGGAGCTTGTTAGTTCCACCTGCTGCTGCTCACTGTGTTCGTTATCAGCTGATAATCAGCTCGATCCTGACTCCTTCACATCATAATTAAACACATTCCAGAAGTGATCCAGAAAAAAAACTAAACAAATTCCTGTCCTGAATGAGTGTGGAGCAAAAATAAAACCCTAAAACAAAATGAAACGGTGAGACTAATGTCTCCTCCAGCTTTGCTGGACATGGAAGAATGTCTTCACTACTACAACAATAGCTGTATTTGAGTCGAGTCAGATCACCATGGTGACGCTGTCACTTCTGGGACAGTTAACGTGGTTAACTCGGAGCTCAACAGGACAGAAGCTGTTGAAACCCGAACCAGATTCATTCTGCGTCACTTGATAAAGAACCAGTGATGACGACACAGAGACGTCTCTAGCTGATACAACTTAAAAATATTATATATACATATATTATTCTATATACAGTATATATTGTTTCTCTGGTTCTCCTAACCAACAAAACAAACCACTGTAAGAAACGTCTGTTTGATTCATTAAAAATCAGTCGTGAGCTGTTGACTCCTCTCTCGTCTCCAGATGTGTCCCTGCATTCTTCTGCTCTATATCACCATGTCCTACAGTTTCAATTAACCTTTTTAATTTCCACATTTTAGATATTGTCTGAGCTGCTCAGCGTGTGCGCCTGGTCTGTAGTACATAATAACCCAGTCATGAAGATGATTACGTCACAGCAGTGGGAATATCATCTTTTCTTTTAAATCTGAATAAATGCACCTGATGGATTCCTGATGAAGCTGCTGGTTATGGTTGTGTAGATGGAACCCACAAGTTCTCAGAAAGTTTGTGTGTCAGTAGTTAAATCAGTCATGTTTGTTCTGAGATTACTTGGCGATAGAAGAAAATAAATCAGAAATGTAAATGTGAGTGTGGGAGGATCCCTGCGGAGGGTTGATTTGAGAAACAATCACACAACTAATGAGCTTGTTCAGCTGCTTTCACCTGCAGCAGGTGCTTGATTAGATTCATCTCAGATAATTACACTAATGTGAACATTCAGGACCAGAAAACCAACCAGCAACAGAATCTGACAAGAGATGATTTAACAGGAAAGAAGCAATTTAAAGGCAGATGTGATCCTGTTTTTAAGGTTACTGATGTAAAAGACACAAACTTTATTACAAATGAGTTGTTGTCTCTTCTGCAGGCAGCTGAACTCCTGCAGCGCTCAGTGTTGGTCTGTAGCTGACTGACACCTGTTAATGATGGTCACTCTGATCTCAGGTCAGTTTGTCCGGATCATGTGTTTTGATGCAGGATTAGCAGGAAGCTGTTTCACTTGTTACCATGGTAACTGATGCTGGGAATGTTGCCAACGCATTTAAACTCACATCCATTAAACATGTGAAACACGGATTCAAAGTTGTGGACAACTCAAATCTTTGTTTTAAACATTTTAGTTTAAAAATTTAGGGTGGGGGGGGGGGGGTCCAGTCAGCTGATTTGTTCCAATGGTTATTCTAACTCTCCAGAATCAGGTCCATCTGCAGCCTGTTCAGTTCAGAAACCACAACGATCAGATGATTTCTTCCTGTTTTTCCTCAGTAGCTCTCAGATTTTCGGTTCAGGATTAAAGTTTGGTTAGAAACGTGCTGCTCCAGGTGAGACCAGCATCAAGGTGAGTGCATCATCACCATCTTCATCAGAGTGGAAACTACCTGCTGAACACACTCAGGTGTGAATCCTCTGTTAAAAACACTGACTGTCTCCGTCTGCTCATCTTCACTTTTAAAACCAGCCTGTATCCCCCCCACCCCACCCCCACACACTCCCACACACTCACTCTCCTCTTCAGTGTTATTTAAAGGTTAATTCGTCCAGCTGACCTTTAGTGTCTCAGCTGAGTCTTTGTTCTGCTGCGTTGACCTTTTTCTCTGCATCTCAGGATGAAGTCTCAGATTTTTCAAACAGCTCATCTCAGATCTGTTTCAGCCTCTTCTCTCAGCTGCCCGCTGACCAGAACAAAGGTTCCAGATCAAGATGTTCCTCCTGCAGGATCATTTCCTCCAGAGTGGATCCAGATATGGACCCAGGTCCCAGGCCTGTTTAAAGATCCGCAAATTTATGTTGGAGAACACAATGCATCCAAACAGTAAATGACATAATCCATTTCATGTCACTGAAAAGGTGAAGCAGCTTCACTTGCACCATCAATACACTCACCTAAAGGATTATTAGGAACACCTGTTTAATTTCTCCTTAATGCTATTATCTAATCAACCAATCACGTGGCAGTTGCTAGAATGCATTTAGGGGTGTGGTCCTGGACAAGACAATCCCCTGAACTCCAAACTGAATGTCAGAATGGGAAAGAAAGATGATTTAANCAATTTTGAGCGTGGCATGGTTGTTGGTGCCAGACGGTCTGAGTATTTCACAATCTGCTCAGTTACTGGGATTTTCACACACAACCATTTCTAGTGTTTACAAAGAATGATGTGAAAAGGGAAAAACATCCAGTATGCAGCAGTCCTGTGGGTGAAAATGCCTTGTTGATGCTAGAGGTCAGAGGAGAATGGGCCGACTGATTCAAGCTGATAGAAGAGCAACTTTGACTGAAATAACCTCATTACAACCGAGCAAAGCATTTGTGAAGCCACAACACGCACAACCTTGAGGCAGATGGGCTACAACAGCAGAAGACCCCACCGGGTACCACTCATCTCCACTACTAATAGGAAAAAGAGGCTAGTTTGCACGAGCTCACCAAAATTGGACAGTTGAAGACTATAAAAATGTTGCCTGGTCTGATGAGTCTCGATTTCTGTTGAGACATTCAAATGGTTGAGTTAGAATTTGGTGTAAACAGAATGAGAACATGGATCCATCATGCCTTGTTACCACTGTGCAGGCTGCTGCTGATGGTGGTGTAATGGTGTGGGGGATGTTTTCTTGGCACATTTTAGGCCCCTTAGTGCCAACAGGGCATCATTTAAATGCCACGGGCTACCTGAGCATTGTTGCTGACCATGTCCATCCCTTCATGACCACCATGTACCCATCCTCTGATGGCTACTTCCAGCAGGATAATGCACCACGTCATAAAGCTCCAATCATTTCAAACTGGTTTCTTGAACATGACAATGAGTTCACTGTACTACAATGGCTCCCACAGTCACCAGATCTCAACCTGATAGAGCATCTTTGGAATGTGGTGGAACAGGAGCTTCGTGTCCTGGATGTGCATCCCATAAATCTCCATCAACTGCAAGATGCTATCCTATCAATATGGACCAACATTTCTAAAGAATGCTTTCAGCACCTTGTTGAATCAACACCATGTAGAATTAAGGCAGTTCTGAAGGCGAAAGGGGGTCAAACACTGTATTAGTATGGTGTTCCTAATAATCCTTTAGGTGAGTGTAGATCCTCTATCTTCAAAGCATAGATGCTTTTAAAACTCAAAACATGCACGTGAACGATGAAGGGTTAGAAAGTCCAGAACATATTGAGTTAAACATTTTAACACGTTTTAATCTGACTTCTCCAGATGGAAACCTAAAAGTTCTGATTCTGGA
The DNA here is from genome assembly GCA_006937955.1 of Pachypanchax playfairii. NCBI lineage: Eukaryota > Metazoa > Chordata > Actinopteri > Cyprinodontiformes > Aplocheilidae > Pachypanchax > Pachypanchax playfairii. The sequence continues at coordinate 197,558 of SSNP01000330.1, forward strand.
CCAGCTTGTGGGAACCATGAGCCTGGATTGGATGAGACACTTAGTCAAGAATAGTTTCATAATTAGATCCGAATGGGAAACACGAGCTCTCTCTGAGGTAATCCATCCAGAGGAAGAGTGACTGTCAGAAATCACTAACGTGCTGCATGACGTTGGGAATCTATTTCCTGACTGTTAATGAGGTTTCTGCAACAAAGCTGAGAATTTCCAGAAATGATGGCAAAGCAAAAGTCAAAAGTGTGAAAAAAATGTGAGCAAATTTAAAGAAGGTGAGGAGATGATGCAAGTTCAGAAACCTGTCACGCAGTGAAAAGATGCTCGGTAGTTAAAATGAGTAACTTTATTTAAACTTGTCAAACTGAAGACACAACGAACTTCATCTTTCCTGTTTTGAGCCTGGAAGAAGAAATTAAATCAAAATTCTGGTCTTTCCTGGGAGCTAAAACTAAGTCCAGATCCTCTTTGAATCCCGTCTAATAGAATAAAGTCTGTTTACAAACCTGAGCTCGCAGTTAGAAATGCAGGGTTTTATTTTCTCGGCTGGCTCTATCTGATCCTCAGTGGGGGCCGATTTCAGTGTTTTCCTCCTGCAGAGATGTTTAATTAGTCTGAAACAAACAGAGTAAAAACCTCCTGGATATGAAGGAGCACAGAGATGAACTCTGAGGTCTCATCATGATGTAGAATACATCACATGATCACATGATTGTTAGTAACTACCAGCATATGAAAGAACAATCTGATATATAATGCTGAAGAACAACAGGAGGAACATGAACCACACGATACATTCCAACCAGTCTGAATCTCCTCGCCTTCTTCCTGGAGCTCAAAACTCAAACTAAATACAATGTTTGTCTCCACAACAAACACGGGTCTGAACATGTTTTAAGTTTTTAGAGACTGTTCCATATCGAGCTCTTCTGGAGTTAAAAACACAGATTTCTGTTGCTCCTTGCTGACAGAAATGAAACCACATAAGATTATTTCACTCCTTCAGGTAGGATTTATGGTTCTAGAAGGTCCTGGTCACCCTGAAGTTTATTGTTGGTACCTCTTATGGTGTGTTCACACCGGCCGCTTTGTCAGCGTCAAGCAACGTTCACAACGCTTGAAAGTTGAAGCTTGTAACACTTGACCGTTAAAAAGAGCACGTAGGCGGGGCTTCCTTTGTTATCGGATGTTCTGAGCTATGGCGGATCATATAGAGAGAGTGGCTTGGTTTTGTTTACTCCGTTTGTGGATACACCCCATTCTTCAGATGCGTTCTGAGTTTGAGGAGTTAAACCATTTGCTCCAGGAGCTACGTATGGATGAGGTTAGCTTCCAGCGCTACTTCCGTCTGTCCCGCGCCCTGTTTGAAGACTTCCTGCTTCATTCAGGTACGTCACTACGATGAGACGCTCTGATTGGTTGACATGCCACTTCAAGAGCGTCAAAGGTTCAGCGAGCTGATCTTCTGCGTTGCTCGCGTTTCAAGCTTCAATGCCTGAAACTCTTGAAAAACTTTAAAAGTTGACGCTGCTAACGCTCACAAAGCGACGCAGAGACTCTGACGGACTCCACCATAGACTTTACATGTAAACTGGACGTTTATGACATTGACGGTTGGGCCGGTTTCCTGCTGGAAACAATCCTGCATGTGTCACACCTGGACATGAAGACAGATCTGACCTGGAACATGCAGCTCTCCATCAGATGCTTCCATCCAGGTTCCTACATGAGATCATTTTAGTTCCATTTCTGACCAGTTAGTTATAAGTTCAACACAAATTAACAGTTTTTATACCTCAACTGACTTTTCTTGGGACTTAATTTTGCTGATAAAGGGGAACTTTAGTTTCTGCTGCATCCAGAGACCTGAGATGAAGTTTTTATTTTCTCCAAAAGATTTCTTTAAAAACTGAGACGACGAACATGTTTCAGAAGTAAAAGTCTTAAAACTGTAAAAACTCAGATAGCTGATCAGATTAACACACATCTGATTGAGCACTGAAGTTAAAACACTGTAAAATACAGAAACAACAATCACCTGACATCAGTCACACAATAAATCTCTTCATTTTGTCACTGAAGCATAATGATTTTTTTCATTACACACGTCACAAATGAAAAAACCCACAACACCTTTCTAGAAATATTCAGCTGTTTGTTCCTTTATCATCTTTATATTTTGGTATCAGCCTCAAAACTTTTCAGAAACACGTCGTTGAAGTAAAAATAAATAAAACCGATCAAGTCAGAAACACTCAGATCTGCACGTTCAAGTGTTTTGTGTCTCTGAGCTGACGTGGAGAGTAATCGGATTACTCTCACAACATTTTAAACTTCATAATAAGAAACATTTAAAGTTTAAGTTCAGATGAGATCATCAGAAAACGTCCAGCTGTTGTTGGCGTCTCCAGATGTTCTGGTGTAGATGAGGACCTGGGAGGGCTTTCTGTGTCATGTCCGGCAGCAGAGCAGCTTGTGAAAAACATTCCTGAACTCGGCGTTGAATACGGTGTAGATAATCGGGTTGACGGCGCTGTTGACGTAACCGAGCCACGTGACCACAGAGATGAGGGTGGGCCCGATGTCACAAGACTGACACAACACTTTGGTGACGTGGACGACGAAGAACGGTGTCCAACACGCCAGGAAGACACCTGAGACACAAAACGACAGACGGTCATGCCTCTGTTCTGAAATAACAACATGATGCGTGCTCTGATGTTGCTTTTAACATCCAACAGATGTTTATTCAGTTCAACAAACAGTCTGCCTGCAGTTTTACGAGTATGAGACGTGATTTTTAAATACTGTCTGGTGTGAAACTGCAGCTGAGGAGTAAAGCTGCGCCCACAGAGATGGAGTGAAGCAGCTTCTATTTTTACTAAAATCACAGCTTCAATGTGTTGCAGGAAAACATGAAGAACAGTTTGTGTGGAGAAAAGACGCCCAACAGAGAGAAATCCTTCATTTTCACTCAGGAACTGCAGGAAGTCGATAAATCTCCATATTTAATGTCACATACTTCAAAATCTACAATCTGTTTTCCTGTTGATAATGAAATAAGATCTTCTTAACCAGGATTTATTTGAAATGAAAGAAAACAGGATTTCAGACATTATGTACTCATTCATTATATTTATATTTTTGCCCACCCTGTTGAAATCAGCTGTTTGAGATAACTTGTTTTTTGGCTCAAATGTTAAATTTTGGGGGATTTTCTGTCGTTTAAAAGCACGACTGAATGTTTATTAAATAAAAACATGAATTATTTTCAGTCCTTTCTGGCTGTGATTTTATAAAAAAGTTCAGCTAACTTTAAGGTTTTTCCGTCTTGGTTGAAACAGTGACGAGAAGTGGTTCTGGTTCTGGTTCTGGTACTCACCAACAACAACTGGCAGGACTTTCATGGCCTTACGTTCTCTTCCGCTGACTCTGCTGGTCTTGCTGGTTCTGCGTCCCCTCCTCGCGGCGCTGCCCTTGAGGCCGTTCTCTCTGCGGCTGCTTCCCTCTCCCCTCTCCGTGACTTCACCGTCCGACACACTGTCCATCTGGGTTGTCATCGGGTCGCTGTCAGCTGGTACCACTAACCCATCCTGGTTTTCCTCAGTCATTGGTGTTGCACAAGGTGTTGCCATGGAAAAGGTGGATGGAGATGTTGGACTGAGCCCAGCAGGTGCTGTGTAGACCACCTTCTCTCGACTCCCAGTGGTTTTGGCTTTAGCTCGACGCAGAGCAGAACCCAGATGCAAAGAGAGACCTCGACGACCGTCCCGATTAGTCTGAGATCGACTTCGACTGCTCCACCGCCGGAGGCCTCGAAACATCCAGTAATAGAGGAAGAGCATGACCGGACAAGGCACGAAGAAGGAGCAGATGGATGAGTACACTACAAAATGATCATCTTCCAGTTTACACACAGCCGGATCACGACCCGGAACCTGGTTCAGACCAAAGATCACTGGACTCGCCACAACCAGAGACAGGACCCATGTTGCAGTGATGAGAGCCAGCTGACGGACGCTGAACTGGTTCCGGTTGTACTTTAGAGGAACCACCACGGCAATGTATCTGTAATAAAACCCAACATGTCAGACACTAGCTACGTTTACATGCGCCAAATTTTCCCCAATCTGATTAAAATCTTGGTCGATCGGAATTCCCAAATCCCTGTTTACATGGACACTAACTGAAATGATCTGATCATGCCATGAGTACACATGCACCAAGCACTCAATCAGGTTAAATGAGTTGAGCATGCGCACAGCGAGTTGTCTTTCCAGGGGAAGAAAAAAAGTAAACAAACTCCGTCCTTTCTGCACGTCTTTCCCGCCCCATCGTGTGCTCGAGCTGACTCACGTTATCCCCAATATGGACCTTCTGCAGGTGATTACCTTTATGTTTGGGTTTTTACTGGTCGCATTAACCAAGCTAGAGGCTGAATACATATTACTACTGCTCCTCCACCACAGGAGAGGAGAGCAGGATGACAGGATGACTGCACCAGCAGACCACTTCTGTTTACTTCCCGCCATGTTTTCTACTTGGGTCTGCGAAAGCAGAAAGACGTCACGCTGAAGTTGTACGCATGCGCAGTGGGCTCTTTTCACCCTTTCTTTCCGAATGGGTGTATACATGCACGTCTATCCGAATGAAGATCGGACAAAACCACCCCTCTCGATCGGAAGTAAATTTCATTCTGATCAGGCTGCATCGGATCAAAACATTCTGATTGACATGTTTACATGACGTCTTTTTAATCCGATTGGGCGTTTATTCCGATTAAATGTGCCCATGTAAACGTAGCTAGTGAGTCAGTTACAGGTGTTTGTTTGTTTACCTGTGACACAGTGAGGTAAACAACAGGATTTAACCCCAAAAAGAATCATCATGTTTTACAATATTGACAGAAACTGTTTACCAGCAGCTTCAGTTTCAAGAAGAGTTCAAATATCTGCTTCATCTTCTGCGTCACACGACCGTCTCTCTTCTATTTGCAGCTTTTAGATTTAGCATGTAGCACTCAAAGCTAAAAATATGTTTGTAGTCTCAGCCATGTTTGATTCACGGAGGTGTTTCATTACATTTTCTCAACACTCTAAAAAGTTGTTAATTGAGTTCATTATCACCTGTCAGCCTCCAAAATCAGCACATAATCTGTTACCTGACTAACGGCGATGCGTTCACAGATTCACATTCTTCTGAAAATGTTCATTATTATTAATAATAATAATGACCGAGGTGATCAGACAGAAGTGGGTCGTGTGTTTTTGTAACAGGTATTTATTCTGTTGGAGTGGACTCACCTGTCCACGCTGATGGCACACAGGTTCAGGATGGAGGCGGTGCACAACATCACATCCATGGTCATCAGAGCGTCACAGATGGATGTGCTCAGAGTCCAGATTCCTCCCAGGAACTAAACACAAATCCGTTCAGCGTCATTGATTCTCGGACACACAGACCTCACCTGTCTCACCGTGACACCTGACTGACCTCGGTGTAGACGTAGAGCGGCAGCACCAACACGGCCAGCAGCAAGTCGGCCACCGCCAGGCTGATGATGAAGTAGTTGGTGGCGGTCTTAAGGGAGCGCTCGGTGAGCACACTCAGACATACCAGGATGTTCCCCAGGATGGTGACGAGGATCAAGAGGATACCAAAAACCAGAGCCAGATAGTTGTAACCCTCCAGGTAAGTCTCACCTGGAGGGGTACCAGGTGTCACATTATCCATACTGGGTATCCTGAACACAGCTGCTGGTCTGCATTCAACATCTGGACACAACACTGTACAGATATTTGGGGAACTAGTAATTAAAACACTTTTAGATGATTTGGAGTTGTGTGAACAGTAAGAAGACTCACCTTGCTGCTACCTGTCTCAGGTGTGCTGAAGTCTCAGAAGTTTGACCGACTCTGTTTGATTTGTATATTTTCGGTCTTTTGTCATTTTCAGTCTCCTATAAAACGACAAAGAGAAAACTGCTGACTCTTTAACATCCTTCATCCTCCTCGTCTTCTCTGTTCTGTGGATTTTCTCTGAGTTGATGCTCATAAAGTTGAGATTCTGTTTGTTTTGTTGGGATGGAACTCTTTGATTTCTGTCCTTTCAAACTGGATAAACTGCTGAGGAGACTGAAAAGTTTGACAGTGGAGCTCAGGAAGAGGTTTGACTCATTAAACTCTGATCAGGGTCATTTCATTAATAAATTACACAACAGAGACTTACTACAACTCTAATTTACTGCAGGTGATTTATTGTGTTGTGCTGCGACAGATAAAAAGAAAATGAGCTTGTATGTTGGATTAGGAATTAAATTTAGTTTCTATTGTATCCTGATGAAAGACGTTAGAACAGATTACATTAAACTTTCTACTATCGATGCACCTGTAACAAGTATATAAACTGTCAGGAATCTTGAAAGTGATTCATGCTTCAGGAACAATTGGGACAAAAACCAACTTTCTAATGTGTGTTAGAAGATTTGATGTTCTATGTCACGTTTACATAATTTAACCATCTCTCTTCCGTCAACACTGTCGACAAAAGAACGGCGACTCCATCAGAAATGAGATGACTTCCTTCACACAGATGTTCATCTCTGGGGCGGCGTGGCCTAGGCGGTAGAGCAGGTCGTCTGGTAACTGGAAGGTTGCTGGTTTGATTCCCTGCTCTGCCCAGATGTTGCCTGGCCGTTGTGTCCTTGGGTAAGACACTTAACCCACCTTGCCTGTTTGGTGGTGGTCGGAGGGTCCGGCGGTGCCAGTGTCTGGCAGCCTCACCTCTGTCAGTGTGTGTCCCAGGACAGCTGTGGCTACAAACGTGTGAGTGTGTGTGTGAATGACAAAAAAACTGTAGTGTGAAGCGCTTTGGGTGTCGCCACACGCCATTCATCTCATCACCTCCTGCTGCGCAGCCTCCACTCATCATTACACTGTCATCAGCAGTGTGTTTAATGCCTTCACAGCTTCTCAGTGTGTCTCCATGGTGCCCTGAGGGAGCAGAGAGCATGCTGGGAGACATTAACCACGGCGTCAGAGAGACTGAAGCAGTGGCTTTCATCAGACACTGATGCAGCTGATAGATGGAGGTGTTTCAGATAATAAGGCTGCTCTATTTGTTGTTCAGCTGTCAGTCTGTGTATTTTGTTCATCTCTAGCACTCTCGTCCATCACAGCAGGAAGAACTTCAAATAAATGCTGTAAGAGCTGCTATCATGGTGTCACCTAATGTCAGCAGAAACCAGAGAAACACCCAAACATCATCATCGGAAACAATCACACTGAATGTGTTGGAGGCAGAAAAATACTCCCAACTCTAAACAGGTTTATGATTCCGTCATCAGGAACCGATCGATAACCAAAACATGGAAACATGAACCAGCCTGTTAAAAAGGTCAGAGCAGAGGAGTCAGATACACAGTCTGAAACAACTGAGACGGGAGCAGGTCTGAACTGGACAGACCTGATCTCTGATCCGGACCTGCATCAGGAACCATCATCATCACCAGCTCATAGAACCACATGGACGGGTTCTACAACACAGAGTTACATTCACAAACTTTACCGAGCAGAAAAGAAAAGCATGATTATGACCTGGTCCAGAGGAGGTGCCGACTTCTGGGATGGACCAGCACATGCTGAAAACCTGGACCAGGTGGATCAGTATTCCAGATCTTTGTTAGCAGAAATGGACCAGAGAGTAAAAGAAGATTTCAGACTGTGTAGAAGAAGTCCAAAAGCCTGGTTCTGTGATGGTTTCGATCGGGGTTCTGTGATGGTTCGGGTTTGGGTCAGTGTTCTGTGATGGTTCGGGTTTGGATCAGGGTTCTGTGATGGTTCGGGTTAGGATCAGGGTTCTGTGATGGTTCGGGTTAGGGTCAGGGTTCTGTGATGGTTCGGGTTAGGGTCAGGGTTCTGTGATGGTTCGGGTTAGGGTCAGGGTTCTGTGATGGTTCGGGTTTGGGTCAGGGTTCTGTGATGGTTCGGGTTTGGGTCAGGGTTCTGTGGTGGTTCGGGTTTGGGTCAGGGTTCTGTGGTGGTTCGGGTTTGGGTCAGGGTTCTGTGATGGTTCGGGTTTGGGTCAGGGTTCTGTGGTGGTTCGGGTTTGGGTCAGGGTTCTGTGATGGTTCGGGTTAGGGTCAGGGTTCTGTGATGGTTCGGGTTTGGGTCAGGGTTCTGTGATGGTTCGGGTTTGGATCAGGATCGGGTTCTGAACCAACTGAAGAAGAAGACTGGTTATGAACAAGCTGAGGTGTAAGAGGTAACACGGTCTGGACCAGCTGAGTAAGAGCAGGTTCTGGACTGGTCAGTCTGCAGTCCTGACCAATACTTGGAAAATAAATTGAAAGAATTTATTAATGAGTGATGAGTACAAGCCCGGTACTGTTGGACATTTTAATCTGAAAGTCTTCATCGCACACAGCAGCATCATCTCACTGATCTGAGATCAGTTAGGAAAAGTTTTATTAAACCCGATCAGGTGGACTAAAGCAGCTTGTAGAAGAGCTTCATCAATCCTGAAATAACTGCTCATCTTTTCAGAAGCCTCTTACAGAAGAGGAGGTGGACATGTTGAGTCAGAAACCATAGCAACTAACGTGGAGATGTTTACCTCCATGTGAAGTGTACATGTTAATCAGAGCATGTCACTTTGGAGGAGGACTGAGTGGGCGGAGCATCAGGAAAATTCATGTGACAGTAGGTTCCTTTTTCAGAGAAAAGCTGTGGGCTCGCCATCATACTTTGTTTTATTATATTTATGTTTTTTTTCAAAGCAGATTGGCCAACAGGAAGTGACATAATAGAGTGATGAGGTCATCATATTATATGGTTCTGAGGTCACACGACACAAATGTGAGACTAATCTGTAATCCTTTCACTAATAAAAATTAGTTGCCACATCTGTCACATCTGCTGCTCTATAATCTGGTGAGGAGACATAGACCACAGATTTTCACAATAAAAGCTTCCTCCTCAGCTTCCAGGCACTCAGTTTCATATCTGAGAGTAGCATTTCCATTTGATCCCTCACTGATCAGAAAGCATCATTTTTCTAGTTTGTCTCAAATGTAAAATAATTATTTATTTACATTTCTTTACTCTGAAGCATAATGTAAAGGTGACTCGTGTTACTGAAAAGCTCTGGATGAATGGACATCAGACAGGTTTTGATTGGACAGGAGAACCGCTTGTAAAATGGGTTTGATGGTTTCTGCCTTGCTGTGCAGGTCTGAGTGCTGCAGAAATGTAACATCTGAAGAAGATGGTTGATGTAGTGGAATTTATGTTAATCAGGAAAAATAACTCCTAAAATCAGGTTAGATGACTAAACTCTAGAATCGACCTGATGATCCAACAGAACCTCCGTCAGCAGCAGGAAACTCAGATCCTATTCTGTTGGACCTCATCAGTCTCGGTCTTGTTCTGGAAGGATTCTGTTCTGGTCTTCTTTACTGCATGTCTTCCCACCAGCATCTCAGTCTGGTTCTGGTCTGGACTCTAACTGGACCACTTGATTCTTTTGTTCTTTGGTCATTCTGTTGTGGATCAGCTGTTGTTTGGATCATTGTTTTGTTTCATGACCCAGTTTGAACCTGACTAACAACAAACAGCCTCTCTGGGTCCTGTCCTCTCACCCAGAGGCAGAGGTTGTCCTCCTTCATTCTGGTTTTGTGAAACCATTTACAGCTTAAAGGCAGTTCTTTGGTTTCTCTCACTGAGATCATGATGTTCTGACCTTAAAATGCTTGAAGAACATTTTTCACACTGATTTAATGAAGTCATCCTCACATCACATGAACAAGCACGCAGCTCAGAAACAATACGAGATGAAATAACTGATTTTGGAACAAAAATGTTCCAAAATCAAATTCTATGAGAAGAAGAAATCCTCTGCTTTAATGGAGATGATTTCTTCTGATCGGCTGATCGAGTCACAAACATCAGACACGGAACATGGAAAATCCAGACAGTAGAACATCTGTCACATAAATTGAATGAAATGAACATAAAGCTTTCAACAGTTGCTGATGGTGGAACTTTATTATCAGATACATTTCAAACTGATTTGATCTTTAATATATTGAAGTTAATTTAGGAAACAACAGAAAAGATAAAGAATAAAGAATCAAACTCACGTTTCAGACATGAAGACAACTCAGAGCTTCACCTCATCCTGTTTCTCCTCGTTTTATTTCTACATGTTCTTCCTCCTCATGTATTCTCCTCTTCCTCCTAATTTTTCATCAGTCTCTCCTGCTTCCTTTTTCCTCATCCCCAGTCGACCTCTTTAGGACTGCTCTCGTCATCCGTCTCCTCCTCCCTTCAGACTGCTTCTCCTCTGTTTCTCTTCCACCTGTAGATCTGTCTGTGTCCTCCTCTGGTTTCATCTGACAAACTTTTTTCTTCTCATCTATTAAAAGATTGAACATTCAAACACCTCCTCCCTCCTCTCTCTCTCTCTACTGTGTTGTGATTGGCTGACAGTCTGCAGCGATGTAAAAACCCTCGTGTGTCTGCTGTTCTTCATCATTTTCATCCTCTCCTCCACGCTGTCAGGTGTCTCGATGTGTTCAACAAACAAGATTAAATGTATTGAAACTTCTGACTCTAGTGATTCATCTGTGGCTTTGAGGACATTTAAATGCAGAAAAACATTATTTGAACATGCAGCAGAATGAAAAACACCTGGAAAAGGATCTTAGGGGTATTTTTAGGAACATGTTCCATTCAAATTTATGGAGGAGGCGGGACTTAAAGCATATACTGCAGCCAGCCACTGGGGGCGCTCTTCTTTTTCCAAAACTTTGGGGTTTTTGCTCCTGCATAGTTATTGTTAAGGGTCTGATTTATCACACAGTCAGACTTTAAAATGTTTTGAGTTTATTCTTCATCCTGTGAAAGTTAAAGTGAGGTGATGTTTGATTTCTGTTCTTCTTACATAGAACAATGATCTCCAAAAGATCTACTGGTGCTTCGTATAGCTAGTAGAAGCTCTTCATTCAGGACGTGCGCTCCTCTTGGTTTAGGATGTATTTTAGCATAACAAGCAATTAGTAACATGTTGAGTATCTGTTCTCTATGAGAATACAAGTTAAAAATTACAACTTCAAGAATTCCCAAACACAAAGTCTAAATTCACAGCTGTGGTTTCTCCTTTATGAATACAATCAGAAATGAAAGGCTTTAGATACAATCTATCCTTTGAGAATACAGAAAACCGTGATCTTTGTTACAGGCTTATTAATGGAGCACAGATTCACTGATGCCACTAGTTGGGCATGAGTTTTTTTTACTAATAATACCAGGATGACTGACCTACAAACAGCAGATTAATGATTATTATTGCTGTAGAAGTAAATAAATGGTGATATTTATGACCTGATTTGGTTCTGTTCTTTAACGAACTCATTTTTTCTCATTGCTGGTATAATTCAGATGATGAAACAGCGCTCTGATTTGACTAACTGAACACACTCAGAACCAGATGGACATTTATCAGACACATCCCACTTCTGTTTGAAGAATTTGATCAGAAAAGTCTGAAATGATTCAATTCTATTAAACTAAATCAAGAAAGAGTGAGAAAACAACTGATCACAAACCAGTTCACCGCTTATAAGAACCAGCTGACATCAAGAAATAATGACTGAATGAAACCAGGATCGGGTTTTTGTGCAGAACAGAATCAACACCAAGAACATTAGATAAGCAGTTCTACAGAACAATGAAACAAAAAAATTATAATAAAAAAATAGGATAAATACCAGATTTAAAATAATTAAACCAGGACACGGAAATCCAAAGCATCCATGATGAAACCCAGCAGCTGATCCGGAGTCTGTTTCTAACAATCAGAGGCTTGTTCTATATTTTACACAAAACACACAACATACCGACATTAGTGTTTTACTGTGATTAGCTTAAAGCAGTACTAAATAACTTTTCTGCAGCCGTGTCTCAGACAGTCGTTGCCGGTGTTCTGTTGAGATGTGCTACCGATTCCTTCTGCACATGTGCCGTTCTACAGTCTGGACTTCAATAAACAGATTTATTGTTTATTTACCTATCTAATAAATTCTCCCAGGACAGGAACAATAAATATGTTATTTTTACTTTCTTTACATCGTCAGAGCGACAGGCAAATGTTTGGACACACCCAGAGGAGAAGGACCCAACAATGGCTGATAAGGACCCAGAGGGCTTTTATATAGAAAATATCAAAAAAGGATAATAAAAATGTTTAAATAATTAACAGGACACACTCGCTATAAACAATAATATTGTATAAACTTCTAATGACATCTCATTATGAAATAAGTTAATTCGTATTATGGAGGCATTTTTCATCAGGGCAGCATAAATCATCAAAACATCTGCTGCGACCCGAATTACTGAAGTTATTAAGTGTAATATAGGAGGACCAGAGACGTCCAGAGTGTCGAATATGTGTCATGATTTAAGGTTTAGTTGTAACCCAAACTCAAGAAGTAAGTTAGTGATTTATTATGTACAGTGATATTGCGGTACAGGTAGAATATACGCTGGCGCACAGCCAGAGGAGGGCGAACCAGATCCGGTACTGGGCACAGGCGAAGTCCTGGCAGTGGAGGAGAGGCAGGTTAGTGATGTGCAGTTCCAGTGGTGATATAGCAAGCTGTAGTGTGCTGGGAATGTGCTCAGAGATCTTACAGTAGACGGGGTGCTGTACTTCTTGAGGAGGGGTCCAGGTAACCAGCAGCGGTGGTGGTGATCCAGGGAGAGTGTAGATGTGAGTTAATCCAGAGTATGATGATGAGTCCACGGTAGAAGTTGAGGCAGGGGTGACAGCGAGCAGCGCTGTAAGGACAGGTGTGGACTCCAGATGGGACCAGAGACAGACCGGGAGCCAGGCTGGGGAGACGATCGTGTGGGAACACGACTCAGGAACCCGTGACAGGAAGAGTCCTCCTAACGGCGCGGCAGACGGCCAGCGCAGAGGTGCTCAGGCCTGGAGAGATGCTCCAGGTGACGGGACTAGAGAGAGGAAAGGAGAGGGCAGGCAAACACACTGATAAGGGTTAGACAATCAGAGCATAACCCAGGCCCCACGTTACCACATAAAGTTGTGGAGCAAACTGCCTTTGGTTCCTCCTCAGCTTAAATACCCAGCTCTCCTGAGCTGGGTAACGAGCCACACCTGCAGCCACTCATCAGCCGCTGCCACGCCCTGCAATGAGAGTTAGTGCAGACCAAACGCAACCACCACACACCAGCTGCTGAGATCCTGACAATATGAAGATGAACAATTCTGTTTTGAAATAATTCTGATCTCAGATCATTTCATTTTTAACAGTAAGTTTTTCCTTATATTTGTATTATTTGTGACTATCAGCTGAATCACACCCTGTTTTTGTTTTGTTTTGTTTTATCTTTGTGAACATCTTGAAGTCAGCAGACTGATTCTGCTGTTCATCACTAACCATAAAGTCTCTATGATGGGTAAAAGGTTCAGAATCAGCTGCACAAAGAGCAGCAGGGGCGATCAGAGAGGAGCTGAAGACCTTCCAGAGCTGGTTTGCACATTTCTTCTGTAAACAATCCGACTAAGAACAGAGATTAAAATGTTCAGCTGTGCAGCTCAGATCCAGGTCCAGATTCTTTGATTTTCATCAAACATCTCTTCCTCTGTGCAAACATCTGTCCTCAGCACAGCTGTATTTGTGTTTATGTGTGATCTGATCTCAGATCAGTGGGGAAGAGAAACAAGAAGGAAAGTGATGCTTTGAACAGCAAGTTGTTTCTGCTCTGCAAGCCGCGAGTCATGTTGGCAGATTTCATCTAGCATCACTCTCCCTCCACCGTGCTTCAGTATGAAACCTTCAGCATATTCTATTTTGTCAGAGAGAAATTCACCACAGTCAACATGATAATTATTCACAACCTCTCTGCAGAGCTGAGTAAGGTCAGCTGTGGCATGTTTAGCATGTTACATGTTTGTGTTAACGTCATGTCATGACTGGAGCGCTTTGTGTTCAGCCTGATCACATGGCAAAACAGAAAAAGTAAAAAAAAATGTAAAATTATTTTTGTGATGAAGACAAGCTTCAACTTTTACCAACAATCATTTTATATCCTAGTGTGGGTTTTTTGTTTGACATAATTATAATAATTTATTACATCATGAAGCGCAGAAAACCTGTGGACATGCATCTATGAAGTGTTTTGATATGTTTTTACCTGGGAGTCAGATGGGATTGTGTAAACTTTCATTATGTGGTGAATTCATGTGTTTATGGGCAGAAATCAGCTGTAGCTGAGAGAGAACGATGGAGTGACCCCCGTTGTAGAAGATGGTATTGTTCTGAGCTTCATAATGAGCTTGAGAGACGAGTAAGGACGCTGTACATGTTAATGAGCTGTGCGTTATTAGCATTTGTGAGAGGAAGCAGCAGAAATGCTCTTTTATCCTGATTCATGCTGCTGCTGCTGCTGGATGTATGTTTCATCCATTATTCATCACCGATCTGCATCTGGAGGGAAAATCTCACTAAAACTGTTTTAAAAATCTGTCAAAGACGCAGCACTTTTATTAAACTCCTGCTGTACGGCCATCAAAACCTGCTGGACTCATTTAAATAATAGATTCTATAATTATACTGCAGACATGAACACACGCTAATGAGATACACCGCGACCCACTCACACATTTCATTTGTTTCCTAATGGAGGACAGACTGACGCGTCTTATCTGCATAAAACAAATCAGCTGCTTTATTCTCTGATTTCTAACATGTAAACATCTAAAACAGTTCACTTCACAGCTTTACACAGTCACAGCTGAGTCTAACCTGAAACACAGAAAAAAAATGTGATAAATAGATAAAATAATCCTCCGTCTGGATCTTCATTCCATTGATTTATGATGTTAAATGATTTACTAGCTAAACAGTCTTAAAATTAAAATCCATTTAAAGATTCTCCAAACTAAATGTCCTTTTTTTCAGATATAGCTCAGGATAAACTGATACACATAGAATCAGAATCAGAAGCAGTTTATTACCAAGTATCATTTACACAATATGATACATTTATCTTGAGTAAAATCAGCAGTATTTAAATAACTAAACAAAACAATTTGAGCAAAAGCTTGTGCATTTTTCATAAAACCATAAGGAGTAAGTGAGACAGTGAGATGAAGAGGAGAGTTGGAATTTTATTGTTTATACAGTGGGGCAAAGAAGTATTTAGTCAGCCACCAATTGTGTAAGTTCTCCCACTTAAAAAGATCAGAGAGGCCTGTAATTTTCATCATAGGTATACCTCAACTATGAGAGACAAAATGAGGAAAAAAAATCCAGAAAATCACATTGTCTGATTTTTAAAGAATTTATTTGCAAATTATGGTAGAAAATAAGTATTTGGTCAATAACAAAAGTTAATCTCAATACTTTGTTATATAGCCTTTGTTGGCAATGACAGAGGTCAAACGTTTTCTGTAAGTCTTCACAAGGTTTTCACACACTGTTGCTGGTATTTTGGCCCATTCCTCCATGCAGATCTCCTCTAGAGCAGTGATGTTTTGGGGCTGACGCTGGGCACTGGCCGGACTTTCAACTCCCTCCAGAGATTTTCTATGGGGTTGAGATCTGGAGACTGGCTAGGCCACTCCAGGACCTTGAAATGCTTCTTACGAAGCCACTCCTTCGTTGCCCGGGCGGTGTGTTTGGGATCATTGTCATGCTGAAAGACCCAGCCACGTCTCATTTTCAATGCCCTTGCTGATGGAAGGAGGTTTTCACTCAAAATCTTACGATACATGGCCCCATTCATTCTTTCCTTTACACGGATCAGTCGTCCTGGTCCCCTTGCAGAAAAACAGCCCCAAAGCATGATGTTTCCACCCCCATGCTTTACAGTAGGTATGGTGTTCTTTGGATCCAACTCAGCATTCTTTCCCCTCCAAACACGACAAGTTGAGTTTCTACCAAAAAGTTCTATTTTGGTTTCATCTGACCATATGATGTTCTCCCAATCCTCTTCTGGATCATCCAAATGCTCTCTAGCAAACCGCAGACGGGCCTGGACGTGTCCTGGCTTCAGCAGGGGGACACGTCTGGCACTGCAGGATTTGAGTCCCTGGTGGCGTAGTGTGTTACTGATGGTAGCCTTTGTTACTTTGGTCCCAGCTCTCTGCAGGTCATTCACTAGGTCCCTCCGTGTGGTTCTGGGATTTTTGCTCACCGTTCTTGTGATCATTTTGACCCCACGGGGTGAGATCTTGCGTGGAGCCCCAGATCGAGGGAGATTATCAGTGGTCTTGTATGTCTTCCATTTTCTAATAATTGCTCCCACAGTTGATTTCTTCACACCAAGCTGCTTACCTATTGCAGATTCAGTCTTCCCAGCCTGGTGAAGGTCTACAATTTAGTTTCTGGTGTCCTTTGACAGCTCTTTGGTCTTGGCCATAGTGGAGTTTGGAGCGACAGGTGTCTTTTATACTGATAACGAGTTCACACAGGTGCCATTGATACAGGTAACGAGTGGAGGACCGAGGAGCCTCTTAAAGAAGTTACAGGTCTGTGAAAGCCAGAAATCTTACTTGTTTGTAGGTGACCGAATATTTATTTTCCACCATAATTTGCAAATAAATTCTTTAAAAATCAGACAATGTGATTTTCTGGATTTTTTTTCCTCATTTTGTCTCTCATAGTTGAGGTATACCTATGATGAAAATTACAGGCCTCTCTGATCTTTTTAAGTGGGAGAACTTACACAATTGGTGGCTGACTAAATACTTCTTTGCCCCACTGTATAACATATAGTGACTTTTATCGGGCCTTATTCAACAGGCCGGTAACAGGGGGGAAGAAACTGATCCTGTGGTGGGAGTTCCTGGTCCTTCCAGAACGAAGAGTCTGAAACATTTTTAGTCCACGATCCGCCATAATCGCTCCTGCAAGCTTCAGAGTCCTGGAAGTGTATCAGGTCCTGGAGGGAAGGAAGGTTGCAGCCAGTCACCTTCTCAGCAGAGCAAATGATACGCTGCAGTCAGTCCTTGTCCTTGGTTGAAGCCGCAGTGAACCAGATGGTGATGGAAGAGGTGATCATCGATTTCAGGAGGTTGAACTTCCCTAGTTGTCACAGGAAGTACATCCTCTGGTGAGAGAGCTGATGGTGTCCAGGAAGAACACGGACTCCACTGTGTCCACTGGACACTCTCTGAGAGTGATGGAGGCGATGGGGAGAATTCTTCCTGAAGTCCACAACCATCTCCACTGTCTTAGCCACACTGAGTTCACACCAGGGAACCAAATGATCAATTTCCCACCTGTAGGTAGACTCATCACCCTCAGAGATGAGACCCATGAGGGTGGTGTCATCTGCAAACCTCAGGAGTTAGACAGACTGATGGCTGGAGGTGCAGCTGTTGGTGTACAGGGAGAAGAGGAGAAAGAACACAGCCTTTAGGGGATCCAGTGCTGATGTCCGAGTTTCTGAATATCCATCTTTGTGAAATCTCGTTGAAATGTTCATGTATGAAAAAGATCCTATCAATCTATTTTCTATCAATCTAGTTTCTATCATCTAGTTTCTATCATCTAGTTTCTATCATCTAGTTTCTATCATCTAGTTTCTATCGATCTAGTTTCTATCGATCTAGTTTCTATCGATCTAGTTTCTATCTATCTAGTTTCCATCGATCTAGTTTCTATCGATCTAGTTTCTATCATCTAGTTTCTATCATCTAGTTTCTATCGATCTAGTTTCTATCATCTAGTTTCTATCATCTAGTTTCTATCGATCTAGTTTCTATCATCTAGTTTCTATCGACCTAGTTTCTATCTATCTAGTTTCCATCGATCTAGTTTCCATCGATCTAGTTTCTATCCATCTAGTTTCTATCATCTAGTTTCTATCGATCTAGTTTCTATCATCTAGTTTCTATCATCTAGTTTCTATCGATCTAGTTTCTATCATCTAGTTTCTGTCGATCTAGTTTCTATCATCTAGTTTCTATCGATCTAGTTTCTATCATCTAGTTTCTATCATCTAGTTTCTATCGATCTAGTTTCTATCATCTAGTTTCTATCATCTAGTTTCTATCATCTAGTTTCTATCATCTAGTTTCTATCATCTAGTTTCTATCATCTAGTTTCTATCATCTAGTTTCTATCGATCTAGTTTCTATCATCTAGTTTCTATTGATCTATTTTCTATCGATCTAGTTTCTATCATCTAGTTTCTATCATCTAGTTTCTATCATCTAGTTTCTATCGATCTAGTTTCTATCATCTAGTTTCTATCATCTAGTTTCTATCGATCTAGTTTCTATCATCTAGTTTCTATCATCTATTTTCTATCATCTAGTTTCTATCATCTAGTTTCTATCATCTCGTTTCTATCGATCTAGTTTCTATCATCTAGTTTCTGTCATCTAGTTTCTATCATCTTGTTTCTATCGATCTAGTTTCTATCATCTAGTTTTTTTCATCTAGTTTCTATCATCTAGTTTCTATCGATCTAGTTTCTATCGATCTAGTTTCTATCATCTATTTTCTATCATCTAGTTTCTATCGATCTAGTTTCTATCATCTAGTTTCTGTCGATCTAGTTTCTATCATCTAGTTTCTATCGATCTAGTTTCTATCATCTAGTTTCTATCATCTAGTTTCTATCGATCTAGTTTCTATCATCTAGTTTCTATCATCTAGTTTCTATCGATCTAGTTTCTATCATCTAGTTTCTATTGATCTAGTTTCTATCATCTAGTTTCTATCATCTAGTTTTTAACATCTAGTTTCTATCGATCTAGTTTCTATCATCTAGTTTCTATCATCTAGTTTCTATCATCTAGTTTCTATCGATCTAGTTTCTATCGATCTAGTTTCTATCATCTAGTTTTTAACATCTAGTTTCTATCGATCTAGTTTCTATCATCTAGTTTCTATCATCTAGTTTCTATTGATCTAGTTTCTATCATCTAGTTTCTATCATCTAGTTTTTAACATCTAGTTTCTATCGATCTAGTTTCTATCGATCTAGTTTCTATCATCTAGTTTCTATCATCTAGTTTTTAACATCTAGTTTCTATCGATCTAGTTTCTATCGATCTAGTTTCTATCATCTAGTTTTTATCATCTAGTTTCTATCATCTAGTTTCCATCGATCTAGTTTCTATCATCTAGTTTCTATTGATCTATTTTCTATCGATCTAGTTTCTATCATCTAGTTTCTATCATCTAGTTTCTATCGATCTAGTTTCCATCGATCTAGTTTCTATCATCTAGTTTCTATCGATCTAGTTTCTATCGATCTAGTTTCTATCATCTAGTTTCTATCATCTAGTTTCTATCGATCTAGTTTCTATCATCTAGTTTCTATCATCTAGTTTCTATCAATCTAGTTTCTATCATCTAGTTTCTATCATCTAGTTTCTATCGATCTAGTTTCTATCATCTAGTTTCTATCATCTAGTTTCTATCATCTAGTTTCTATCATCTAGTTTCTATCCATCTAGTTTCCATCGATCTAGTTTCTATCATCTAGTTTCTATCATCTAGTTTCTATCATCTAGTTTCCATCGATCTAGTTTCTATCATCTAGTTTCTATCATCTATTTTCTATCCATCTAGTTTCTATCATCTAGTTTCTATCATCTAGTTTCTATCATCTAGTTTCTATCATCTAGTTTCTATCATCTAGTTTTTATAATCTAGTTTTTATAATCTAGTTTCTATCTATCTAGTTTCCATCGATCTAGTTTCCATCGATCTAGTTTCTATCATCTAGTTTCTATCATCTATTTTCTATCGATCTAGTTTCTATCATCTAGTTTCTATCATCTAGTTTCTATCATCTAGTTTTTATCATCTAGTTTTTATAATCTAGTTTCTATCTATCTAGTTTCCATCGATCTAGTTTCCATCGATCTAGTTTCTATCATCTAGTTTCCATCGATCTAGTTTCCATCGATCTAGTTTCCATCGATCTAGTTTCTATCATCTAGTTTCTATCGATCTAGTTTCTATCGATCTAGTTTCTATCATCTAGTTTCTATCATCTAGTTTCTATCGATCTAGTTTCTATCATCTAGTTTCTATCAATCTAGTTTCTATCATCTAGTTTCTATCATCTAGTTTCTATCGATCTAGTTTCTATCATCTAGTTTCTATCATCTAGTTTCTATCAATCTAGTTTCTATGAATCTAGTGTAACCCACTTCTGAGTATGTACACGTCGCCACTAGGTTCGTAGGAGCTATGAGTAAGAGTAATAACCAGGGACACCAGTATAAGTTATGAAAAGCAACTTTTAGTTGTCAAAATCATTTGAACAGAACACAATTAACAATGCCTATGGGCCCTTTAAATGTAAAATAAAATAGAATAAAATAAATTGTCCTTCCAAAGGTCTTGGTTCAGAATTGTTCGTTATGGATCCAAAGTTCAAGTCAGGTAAGTCAGAGTAAAATAGTCAAGTCAGGAGTGTATTCAGTGTGGCTCCTGTTGGTGTCAATTCTTGGAATCGGCACAATCCTACCACAACCTCAGCTGAAGGATGTGGTGATGATCAGAGTTCTGCTGGGAGGCTCGCCATCTACAAGTCGCTGGTTAATCTCGTTGACACAAGGACTGAAGCTTCATCAAGTTTTTTCCAACCAATATGAAAAGACCTGACCTGCATTAGTAAAACAGGTTATAGTCTCAGTTCTTCCATAAAAATGATCAACTAGATTAATTCAAAGTGTTGTACAACATATTATCTGTCTTTTCTCAAAATGGAATATAATAATATAGGATACAGGTAGGTAACCAATTATTTCCACAATAAAGTTTCAGTGTCAGAATAAACCATTTTAACCAATAGTAATATCAATTAAATAAAATAGCATTTTTCCAATGAATTTACATAAACAAATTAGCTTTTTAATGTAATTTGTTCTTTTCCCATATGTAATGTCTTTTCTTTTAACCCTTTTTAACATAGGATTTTAGATTTAAATAAAATAAATGAAATACATTGTTTTTAATTGACAAAAGTAACAATTTACAGCTGTGCTGCTTTTAACCATCTTAATTAACTTAAAATGACTCTTTAGCTTCTCCACTCTGTATGGCTTTTAATCTTTAGTCACATTGGAAAAATGACTAGTTATTTCACAGTGTAAAAGTATCACAATGCGCTTATCTTAGTGATACAGGACATTGTTAATCGTTCCTGATACATTAACACAAGTTTTCTTTCAAGTTTTCTTTTCAAAAGTTCACATAAGTGCTTTTTAGTAAATTACATTCATCATAAAACAACATAAAATACACAAAAGATATCCTTAATGGCAGCTAGCATGGTCACCACGTGTTGTTTCCACATACACACACATTAAGAGCATGGCAGAAACTAGCTTACCAAGTGAGAGTTTCTACAGAGGAGACCGGAACAGTTAAGGTGGCTCCTCGACGACTCTCCAACGTCTACAACGGGACTTCAATCAGTTTACAACACTAACGACATTAAATCTTAATATCAGTGCAAAATAACACATTTTGATACCTTTTTCTCTCGCTCTCCAGCTCCCACGAGCGAAACAACACCAGAGTCTCGTTTGCGCATTTGCGATGTTAAGCTACTGCAGGTATCTTTGTGCATTACTTCCGGTTTTTACAAAATAAAGTCCCGGTTTCAAAATAAAACACACAAGCATTTACAATCATGAAATTAAAAGAAATAACGATCAGATAAGAACATAAATCATTACTTTAACCCACTTTTAGGCGGGTTACACTAGTTTCTATCATCTAGTTTCTATCATCTAGTTTCTATCGATCTAGTTTCTATCATCTAGTTTCTATCATCTAGTTTCTATCAATCTAGTTTCTATCATCTAGTTTCTATCATCTAGTTTCTATCATCTAGTTTCTATCAATCTAGTTTCTATCATCTAGTTTCTATCATCTAGTTTCTATCAATCTAGTTTCTATCATCTAGTTTCTATCATCTAGTTTCTATCGATCTAGTTTCTATCATCTAGTTTCTATCATCTAGTTTCTATCGATCTAGTTTCTATCAATCTAGTTTCTATATCTAGTTTCTATCATCTAGTTTCTATCATCTAGTTTCTATCAATCTAGTTTCTATCATCTAGTTTCTATCATCTAGTTTCTATCATCTAGTTTCTATCGATCTAGTTTCTATCATCTAGTTTCTATCATCTATTTTCTATCCATCTAGTTTCTATCATCTAGTTTCTATCATCTAGTTTCTATCATCTAGTTTCTATCGATCTAGTTTCTATCATCTAGTTTCTATCATCTAGTTTCTATCGATCTAGTTTCTATCATCTAGTTTCTATCATCTAGTTTCTATCATCTAGTTTCTATCATCTAGTTTCTATCTATCTAGTTTCTATCTATCTAGTTTCTATCATCTAGTTTCTATCTATCTAGTTTCTATCTATCTAGTTTCTATACCTTGTTTCTGATCAGGTTGCAGAGCTAGAGCTGCACTCTATCCAGCAGTCATAAGGCGAGGGGCGGAGTCACACCCTGGACAGGTCCATCACATTAAAAAAGATTCAAGCTTAGTGTAAATATTACGGTCTAAACAATTATTTGGATAAACCTAAAACTTCTTTAAAAAACTAATTTTATACAGAATGTAGTAAAATGTGTCAATTTCAGTCAGCTGGATAGAAAAAGAAAACCCATCAGGTGGAAGGTGTAAAAACATCCGGACAGAAAATAGAAAATGAAGAAAGAAATCAACTGAAGGAAGAAAATCCAAATGGGACTCATCAATAAGTGCTAAAGAGAAGAAAATGTGGTTCTTATCAGTGATGATGGGGCTGCTTCTCAGGTAAAGGAGCACGAAACATGGAGTTCACGACCTCTGCGTGAAATTACTTCATTCCATCAAAGGATGTAGGATTTCTGATGATGAAGCTGCAGAGTGAAGAGAAACTCCATGACATGATGTCATGACAGCAGTGAACAAGTCATAAGAACACATTCTTTCTGTCGGGATCTTTTTCATTACTTTCTCTTTTTGCTCATTCCTGACCTCCATTTGCTCGTCTTTGTAAAGATTTAATGAAAATCTAAAAATGTTTCGTTATCTGACCATCTATCCTCTCTGACTAGTCAAACTGTCTTCACATTCAGCCTTTTTTTATTTTAAATCCAACACAAAATCTGATTTTCCTTCACTTCAGTTTCCTGCTGATTCTCAAACTTTTGATTTTAAAACCCAAAACAAAATTTTCTCTGAATAAACAAAAAGCTTCAGGTGTTTCTGTTCAGCACAGAGTCATCAGAGTAATGAGAATATGCATTTAGGAATGAGGATATTGGTCTGCTTCTGTTGCCATGGTAACATGTGAGATACCTGACAGTATGCTGCTGTAACCAAACCGTGAACTTTTTACAAAATAAGAGTCTGTATCGTCATCATCTCATTCCAAATGGAAGGAAAATCTGAGATTATTAAATCTTAAAATTAGACAAGTTTTAATCAGAAACAGAAAGTCTGCAGGAGACTTTCCTTGGATTCAGTTCTAGACTTTACTGGATTCAGGTCCACATCCTGCTATGTTTAGCTTATGATGCTACTTGTTTCCAGTACAGACTCTGTTGAGTTCTGGTGCAGAATAAGTAGGTCTCTGGTCCAGATTTTCTTGAGCTCCAGTTTGGACTCAGTTAGACTCGGGTTCAGACTCTGTTGAGTTAGGGTTAGGGTGTTTCTGCTCCTGTAAAGGGGTCGGGGAACCAGGTCTTGTGGAACCCGTTTGGAGAAAATGTCACATGATTATTTGTTCCTCTGTAAAGCTTCAAAAATCTCATGTATGTAAATAAGAATGTTAAATCCCTTTAACCTGATCCGGTGTGAATGAAGTCAGACACGAATCTCAGGTTAGAAACCTTTTTTTATTCCAGGTGGGATCGTTGGAGGAAAACAGAGTTGGAGGGATCTGAGGACGTGACTGCTGCTGTTCAGGAAGTTAGAGACAACCGATGACTCGTTATGTTGCAGAAGGACATGCAGCTGTAGTTCTAATCGCTGTGTGAGAACACTGACGATGTTCATCTTTCCTTCCTGCATCGGACTGTGAGTTTTTCATCCTTGAGAAAATCTTGGCAGGAAGATAAAAGGCTGATTTCCAGAAACTCTTCTGAAGAGACGCTGGAGATTTGATGCTTTGTTCTTCCTCTCACTCAGTGCTATGAGAGCAGAACATCTTCATGTCTCTGTGTTTCAGCTAAAGCAGATTTCATTCTTGTGTCTTCAGGACAAAGAATTTAATGACCAAACGAACGTCTCAGAGATTTTATGTTGAAGAGTTAAATCATTTCTTCAAGGTGGTTTTTATTCGTAGGAGGTTGTTGTCACTTTATTTATGTTGTTTGAAGGAGGAGGTGTGAGGACATTAATGTGTCACATGATTTTCCATTTATAGTAAAACTGCTGAACTGGATTCAGATGATGTAACAAGAGAGGCTTTAAAACCAGACTTCAAGACAAAAAGTATTTATTTGACACTTCCTCCTCCTCCTCCTCTTCATCGTCTGAAAGATTCAACAATCAGCTGATTCTTACCTTTAAAAACGTCCTTTAGACTCTGATGAGTTTATTTAATCTCTTCTTACTCTGAGCAACATTTACACAAAGATACAAGTAAAACTGATTCTTGTTAAAGTATCAGGTGATTTTGTTTGAAGATCTTTGTTCCTTTGATTTGTTCAGAGCTGTTAAACTTTCACCTCCATCGCTGATCCAACCGATTCTTCCTCTTCCTCTGTCAAACACTGCAAGTCATCATCATCCAGTAAGGTGCAGTCAGTAAGTCACAGAGTGTCTTTTTCTGGCCTGTCAGACAATATTCAGGGCAAACTGAGCTCCTTCTGCTGATGGTGCCAACAACTTCTGTGAGGATTTAATCTTTCTAATCATCCATTAAAACGTCTGATTTAATACTATATTATAACCTTCAGTTATCACAGCTGTTGGATCTGCACGCTGAACTCTAGAGCTGGAGGTCCTAGATGGTCGAGCTCCACCTGTCCATGTTCCCTGAACCAGCAGTCTGTCTTACCATAAAGTCAATTACACAACAGAAGGTGTTTATTAAGTGAGACAAGCCAGCATGTTGTTTCTACCCACCACCATCAGATGGCAGTCACACAAAATATATGACTAGTGAGACGGTAGAGAGACCTGCTTGTTCTATGAAGAGAGAAAGAGATGGACTATTTACCTGTTCACTGTTTTTAGGGATTCAAAAGATTAAAAAAAAAAAACTATTATAATCTTTGTCTCCTGGACATGAAGGGACAGATAAAAATACTTTCATGAAAAACGTTTAGTGTAGACATGTTGTTTGGTTGAGAAATGCAGTTTATAGAGATTCATTCTGTTTTTTTATGTAAATAAATAATTAAAAAAACATACATTTTTGTAATGTAAGTAGCTTTGTTCAGAGTTGTGTGAATGAATTTCAACATTTCATGTACATAAATTTACTGATTTTTAAAAATTTCTTTTGTATGTCAATACAGTTACAATAAAAACACATTTAAGTTATGTAATATTAATTTGATATCACGTTATCACTCATTAATATAAAGCTATGGCCTTGAAATATGTTATCAAAAATCTAATTTTCAGAAGGAAGCTGGTACCTTAAAGTTTATACTTCTGTTGTTTTAGAGTAAACCTGTTCTAATACAGTTACACCCACTGTGTCAGGACAAAAACGCAAAAGATTAAAACACTAATCTTAGAATGAGTTTTTCTGGTTTTCAGTTGAATTGGAATAAATTATAAATGTATAAATCAGAAACAGGTTTTTCCTTTCAATTAGAAACAAAATGGTTTATTAATTACAGTCAAAAACCTTTTCAAGTATTTTTCTCTTAATGTTAAAAATCAACACATCATGATGAAGTTCTGAAATTTAAAAAAATCCTGATCAGAAATAATCAGCTGTTGATGGAAATCACCTGATATCCAAGAGAAAATATTAAAACATATATTTATCAACAAATTCTGTTTAACTAAATAATATTATAGGAAAATAAAAACAATGAAGAGAATAAACTGCTCTGCTTCTCTTTTGGTTTCTTTGAGAATTATTCCTTTTCAAAAACTTAATTAAAACATTTATTTTAAATGAGACCTGCTAAGTTTGATAAATAATAAATAAATAGCTAACTAAATGGCTGTTTGAGTCTCCAACTGCTGTCAGAGAAATAAATCTAATCTATCAGATTAGTGAGTTCCTGTGTTCAGTCTAATCTTGAACTTTCTGTCCCTCTGCTGCCACCTGCTGGATCAACTTCAACAGAAAGAAGTCAGAAATAAATACATAATTCAGCCTTCAGGTTTGATAACAAACTTATGACGTGAATTAAAGGAACATGTTCTACATATTCAGGTACAAATATATGAAACTATTAAAGAACCAAATAAATAAGTTTTGTCAGGACGTTTTTATGCAGTATGGAGTGAGTAATTTGTTAAATTCAGTCAAATAGATCTGGACTTTGTTCCTGCTCAGTTTTATTGAGTCTCACAGTGAGGTTCAGGTCTGGATTCTGATTGGATTATTGCAAAATCAGGATTCTTTTTTCTTCTGTTGTAGATCAGCTGCTGTGTTTGGACCCGGTTTGGTCCAAGCTTTAGCTGTCAGACACTCATAAATACTTTAGTGTATAGAGGTCAGAGGTCAACAGGTCCTGCAGATCAAGTCCAAACCATCAGCCCTCCACCACCGTGCTGACAGCTGGGATCAGCTGTCTGTGCTAACATGCTGTGTTTTCTGCAGTGCATTATGGGTAAATGTCTCCACTTCAGGAACTTTGTTCCAGAGGTCTTTGTTCAGATGAAACTTTGAGCTGAGCAGGTTCTTTTTCTCCTGCAGTCTATCTAAACTTCACCTTCAGAGTTCTGTTTTTTATTAACTGTCCTGTTATGAACTTTGACCTGTTCTGAGGACTTTAGAGGCTAAGGTGTGGTGTAAACATGCTCCTCTGTAGAGGAGGACGTCTTGTTCTTCCTATTAGAAAAGAAAAACATCAAGAATCTGATCAGAACCTTCTTTAGTGGCTTCAGTGTCCTTCATTCTGCTAAAGCTCCGTGTCCCCTCGGTTCTCATTCTAATTCCTGTGATACAAACTGTCTGATGCTTCTTCTCTTCCTCTGCTGGATCTCTCCATATTTTATTAATCAGCTGTGAGTAACGGCACTGAGGAGGAAAAAAGAAGCAGCTCATGATGAAAAACTGCAGACTCATGTATCTCAAAGCTGCAAAGCATTTCAGTTTTCAACAGAAACATTTAAATAGAAATTAAACTACTGATGCAAAGTGCATCTTACCAGAACCTGTTACTTCTAAGTGTAAATACACTGTGATAAAATATTATCACACTGTGTTAAAAATGTGTTTTTTTAAAACATGATTATGTTAAACACAATTTAGATCATCTTATTCCAAGATATTTCAATCAAGATCAGCAACAAGTCCCATATTGCTACAACAGCTGTTGTGAGTTTGTGTTGTGATGCGTAACATATCCGTTGTGCAGGTGCTTAGCAGCTATTGGTGCATCTCGGTGAGGAGCTGAAGGCTGATTGGTTGTCTGAAAAAAGCGTGGCCATAGGACCACGGTGCTGAGGTGGGGACATTGTTCATTTTAAGCTCATCCCAGTCTTAATCCCCCCACTCCTTCAGGCCACGCCCACATTACCTGTTGTATGTAAACTGCTCTGGTCTTTTAACAGTAATCTTGTTAAAAAAGCCTCATTGTTAAATGATGTTTTAAAAAGTTTAGCATCGTGAATTCAAGGCTTTTAGATTTGAATATATGTTTTTAAATTATTTAAGAGATGGACTTTATATGAGCTTTATATTTTTAACTTATTTCAGATACATTTAAGAAGTTATTTTCAACCTGCGTGTTGGTGATTCATCTTTATGAACACACGTGATGAACAACATGTTGTTGTGAAGTTTGTCTTTATGTTCATGTTGTATCTCACTCAGAGGGTTTAACCTTCCTGCTGACGACTTTGTGTGTTTTAAACGTTGTATCATATTCATAAAAGTTGTATGATAGTGTGATCTGTCGTTTGCTTCTCATCTGGTTCCTGGATGCGGTGTTGCCTAGCAACCTCTCAGCAGTGACGGAGGTGTAGGACAGTTTTGCTTTACATCAATGAGGGGGGGGGTTGTAATGCTGCTGTGTGTGTCGTAGAACACCTGAGTTCATAGAACATAAATCGATCAGTGTGTCCATGTTGTGGTCTCTGGTCTCTGTTGTTTTTCACTTGTGTTTATTTGTGGTATTTTAGCAGATTTATAGTTGTTGTTATGTAGTTCAGCTGTTCAGCTCTGGTTCTTGTTTTATATATTTTCCTGTTACGTTGGTAACGTGCAACAGCATCAGTCACTGTAAATATTATGTAAATAAACTTTTCATCTTAAACTGAAGTTTTTTTTCCAGCATTGGCCTTTAAGTAATCAGGATATTCTTTTTTTTTTTTTTTTTTTTTTTAAATAACCCTCATTGTGTTCTTCTTCTGTGCTATTTATATGTGTAGTTGTGTTTCCATTAAGACCATAGTTGTGTTTTTAATCCAAGGCTTTTATTTTTACTTTAGTTCTGGATCAGCACTGATGTGGGCTGATGAAGATGAACTGATGTAGTCTCTGTGCAGGTTTGGTGCAGCAGCTCCTCTCTGATCCATGAAAGGGTTAAAGGACGTCATCATTCCGGTTTGTGTATTCACATCATGGCCTGTGTGTCTGAAGCATGTTGTGATGTCACAGGCAGAGCAGAACGGCTGCAGAGGGGAAATATAGGACAACACGAGGAGGAGGAGGTCTGCAGCCGAGCTCACACAGACAGAATCAGAAAGCAGCTGCTCTTCAGGTTCATCTTCTGAGTTTCTGCAGTAACGACACGAACACGTGATGAATGTGAGATTTAATGAGGAAGGTCACAGAAACACGTACTGCTGCGACTACAGGACGGACCATTTCAGCTGGAGGGCAGCGTTCTCCTTGAGCCTTTATCAGCTTCAACCTGTTTTTGTTTTCAGCTATTACTAAAAAAAAAATCCCTATTTCTTAAAAAGAATATATTATGATCAAAATATTACCTGAAACCTGTTTCTATCCATTTAATCCAGAACAAATCTCAGATAATAAAAATAATCATGTTTAAAGATAATTCATGTTCTCTGTTAGACCAAACTGAATTCTTCATCATAGTCTTCATCACAACTTCCATCCAATCACAAGGCGGCCTGCAGCAGCGCTGGCTTTTGTTATTTTACCTGATTATGGAAATTAAAAACATGTTTTAACTGAAGAAGTAAAATCAGAAAATATGTTGCAAAGTGAATAAATAAAATGAGAGGGAGAGGTTTGTTCATGTCGCCCCCTGCTGGTTGTTTTTATTTCCTGTAAATTGGCTTCATATTTCAGACATGGAGGGCATTTGTCCTTACCTCTGGAAGAAAGTTTTTTTTTTAATAAATCAAATTTCAGTGATTAAAATTTTCAGATTTAACAACTTTCAGTGAAATACAAACATGTTAAGCTTCCTTTCAACTTGAAGCCTATTCAGTTCCCCTCTTCTCGGTCCTCTCTGGGTCTTTTTTTCTCTCTTAGCCCCCCCTTCAGTCCTCTCTCTCTAAATTCTATCTCTCAGCCCAGTCCTCCCTCTCTGTCCTCTCTCTCTTGGTCTTCTCTCTCTCGGTCCTCCTATCTCTTATAACTCCCTCTCTCCTTGCTCTGCCTCCCCCCTCAGTTATTTCCCGACTCCTGCAGGATGAAGGAGCAGTGGCGGCTCTCTCTGCCCGGAGCGTGACAAGGTTTCTCCATCCATCCCCTCTTGTCCTCCCTCCATCTCTCCGCAGCATCAGCTGCTGTCTCTTCTGTATCAGCGAGCATCATGGATGGACTCAGACTGCCTCCCGTAATCGAAGAGGTGCTTGATCCTTCAGGTAAGTGATGATGATGATGAATGTTAAACATTAACATTATCAGTTTTTCATTGAAAGATCACTCTGCTCTAGCTTGACACTTCCTGTGTCACAATAAAAGCCTGTATGTGGATGGAGTCTGTGATGAGCTGAACTCAAACTGAAGACATGTGATCAATTGATTTACTGAGGTTGGGTTTTCTTTCTGTGAAGTTTGTACACAGAGACAGTCAGACTGATGTTGTTGTTGTTGTTGATCTGCAGGTCTGGAGAACTTCTTGATTCTGATCTCTGTGTGATCAGCTGATTGTCAGTGATTGATGGTTCAGATGAAGCAGTGTCCCTGTGTCAGTGCTTCAGAAGTCAGATTAGCTTGTTGTTTTTAAACTACAGTCCATCCTGGAGTCTTTTTGCCATGTCACGCCTCTTGGTGTTACCCTGATGCACCAAACCTGCAGTTATTTTTAGCTCCTGTTTTTCTCCCCGACTCATCAAACTGCTTGATGTTCTAACGTTCTTGAGATTTATTCTGCCGAGCTTGTGTCTACATCCCTGTTCAGAGCTGCTTGTTTGAGTTGCGTGAAGATAAATCTTTCTGTATAATTTGAGAGCATATTAGTTGGGGAGAGTTTAACGACTGGATGCTTCACTAGTAGGGAACCATGGAGTGTGTGTTTACAACAGCTCACAGAATCAGCTTGTGTGTTTTGTTGAAATCAGAGTAAAACCGGAGGAAGGGGATAAAGATGATGGGATTCATGAATGATGCTGGCAGACTGTGATTGGCCTTCTGCCAGCAGCAGCTCTGATTGGTTACAGCTTGGAGTCCTTTGTGAAATCAGCTGAGAGTAAATGTTTCTGCAATATCGGAGAACTGTTGTTTCCTGCTCTGAACAGCTGATCAGTTCCTCTGTCAGCATCATTAACTTCAGATTTCCTTCGTCTGTTGTATAAATGAAAAACAGATTGAAACAGTTTACTGCATCCTGAACTGACTCCTGATAATCTGGATTATTCTGATTGACTCCTCTGAGGAAGAGCATCACCAAAGAAGGAGCATCAGCTCAAACACGTCATTTTATTACAAACTCTTTGTCTCCTGTGAGTGTGAGATGTCTTCATGACTTCATCTGCAATTTACATGACATTTTTGTTTTTTTGCATGTGATCTTCTGTTTCATTCCTGACAAACATTCTAAACCCTGTGGGCTGTTGCTGAATCTTTATTTTCTATCCACATGAGGGAGACAGAGGACAGTGTCTCCTCCTGCTGATCCTTCATTTACCTGTGCGCAAACTCCCGCTTCCCAGGGGCCAGATTAAATTAAATATTCCTGTTTGTTTTCTGCAGACGAGTTATGTGAGCTGAAGGAAGAGAAACCCCTCATGTTGGCAGAAGCTCTGACAGCCAAAGAGAGGAAGTCCCTGGAGGAGAAGGAGGAGACTGTTGGAGAAGGAGAAAAGGGACAACAGGAGGAGGAGATGGAGGTGAAGGAGAGGGAGTCAGAGATGGATGAGCGAAGAGTGAAGGATGACGAGGAGGAGCTAGAGGAACTGAGAGCTCAGGTGGAGCAGCTGCTCCTGGAGCTCGAGGAGACACGGGAGGTTTCTCAGAGACATGAGGAGAGCTTCATGGAGCTGCAGGGTGAGGAGCTGCAGGATCAGTGTCTCACAGGATCATCAGTCACTTCATTTCACTCTCTCTATCTGACTTCCTGTTCAGGTCTGTTGGAGGAGGAGCGGCTGGCAAGCGCTCACCAGGCAGAGAGTTTCACCAGGCAGATCCAGAGACTGCAAGGTTCAACAAAAACCCTGTTACAAACCAACAGCTCACACTTTCATAAAAAAACCGGAATAAATGATCATCTGATGGACTCCAGTCCCTCTTCAGCTTTTCATTTAAAAAATCTGCTCTGTTTTCTGAAAGTAACTTCAAACTTAACGCTTTTATTTTGACATGTTGATCGTCTTCTAAAATACAATAAATCACAGTAAAAACATAATTTAAAGCATCAATGTTTTGTTTTTATATAGACTATGTTTTTAATCAATGTTCATATTTTCAGTCTGATTTTAAATTTGTTTTTTTTTTTTTTTACTCCAAATTTTTGATTCATTTTCTTTGTAACTTTTGCAGCTCAGCTTCGTTCTGTTCAGGATGAGATGAACAGCCTGGAGGAGGAAAAGGAGAACGAGTTAGAGGAGATTCAGCAGGAGCTGCTTTCAGCTCAGGAGGAGGTGCTGGTGCTGCAGCAGGCAGCTGAGGAGGCGGCGGCAGAACGAGAAAACGACATCGCCTCCCTGCAGGAGGAGCTGTGTCGTCTGAGGGCGGAGCTTCAGCGTCTTCATGCCACGACTGCTGAGTATGAGCTGGAGATCAGCACACTGAGGGGAGAGATGAGTCTGAGGGGCCACGGGACCCCCACTCATACTAAACAAGGTAACTGTAACTACATACAGTAAGAGGTACTGAAGATAGTTACTGGGATATCTTCATTATTAGTGGAGACAAAACAAAGAAGAGAAACTGTCTGTGCAGTTCGTTAAACTGCAGCTGACACAAAACCTGATAAATATAAGATAATAATGAGTAATGGATATGGTTACTGGTGTGTGTGTGTGCAGGCGATGTGATCGAGCTGCAGGAGGAGCTGGTTTCTCTGGCTGACAAGCGTGAAAATCCGAGCGAAAACAAAGTGGAGCAACTTCAGCAACGAGATGTGTGAGTAGTTCCTCGTTCAATCTGATTCTAATTATGAAACATGTTTTCAGTGTTTTGTGCTCCCGGGTTTTAGCTGTATGTGTGTGAATCCTCTGATGGATCTGTTTACTGAACCTGTTCATTTAGTAACTAAGCAATTTCCTCCTCAGGTGTGATGATGTGTACCTGGCAGTCAGAGTGGAGGGCAACACTGAGCCCAGCGACCAGGTAAAAGCAGACTCCTACATCACTCTGTCCCAGTCTGGACCTGAACCAAAGGATCTGGACTCATCAGTGGTTCAAGACGAGATCAGCATCCTGAAGGTCCAGCTGCAGCAAGCTGAGGAGACAGCCCAGAAGGTCCAAAAGGAGGTAACATCAACACATGCTACAGTTTACTGCCCGATTCCTGAACATCTGGAATATCTGAGTGTGTTGGTGTTTGTAGAATTGAAGCTGGTCTCATAAGAAACAGTCCAGCAAGATCCATTTATAAGTTTCAATAAAGAACAAAGTGGACGGTTCTTTAAGTATTTTGTGCCTCTTTGAGGTTGTTGAGCCTGATATCAGTATTTTATCACGTGTTGATACTTTTTTGTTTGTGTATCACTGCAGCCTGTCATGAATAATGTGTTTTTCTTGTGTGTTTGTGTCAGTGTGAGGGTCTGAAGTCTGAGTTGGAGGAGCTGCAGCGTCTGTTCGACTGCAGCCAGAAGGAACGGGCCGCGCTCGAACTCGAGTTGCAGCGCTGCAAAGCTGAGCTACACAAGCTGCTGGGAGGAAGGCCAAAGGTGAGCGTGCAAAGTTTCTTTCAAACCAGGGTTAAATTACTCTCAATTCATGGATGCTTTGAGACATTTCAGCTGAAATCAGAGAAAACATTATTGGAAAGTGATTCTAAGAGACAAATCAGGGTTTTAGAGGAACGTGTTACTTAAAAGATGAAACACTTCAAGGTAAGGACAGAACCTTCCCGGATGAATGACCTTCTTCAGATCCCTGCTGTCGTCACAGTGACTTCTGTCCGTCTGTCTGCATGTTGGCCTATAACAGCTGAAACCCTCTCTGATGCCTCATTGGTCATTTTTGGTTTGCAGTGTCTGTAGTTCTGTTTACGCAGCAGATTTCTGAATATTTTGTTGTTTGTTTTTTTTTCATGTGTCTGGTTGTAAGTCTGCTAAATGCTTCACTTCAAATAGAAACTAGGAGTATTCTATCTGAAAGAAAACATAACAGAAACCCGACTCATACCTGAACCAAGGACTTTGACCTTACCAGTATTTTCACACAGAAATCATTGCCTGAAACCAGTGATGTGAGTCCAAAGTCTGAATAGAGTTCTGGTTCTAGCACCAAAGACATGGATCGTAAGGTTCTGTATTGTGTCTGGACTGGACTCAGAGTTTAAATTTGACTTTGGCACAAGACATACAAGTAATATTTGAGACTTGATTTGACTTTTCATCTCACCTGCTTTGTGTGGGAACCGACCCGAACATGAAACCTACTGCTGTTTCTCGATGTGTTAAAGACACAATGTGTTGAATTTTCAATATTATGCTTTTTAGAAATAGAATAATATCATAATTAGAGAGCTTAACAACATGTTTGTCATAATTCCATATGTGATTTATTTAAAAATGTTTCGATCCTTTTTAAAATTTTTTTGATGATGCAGCAAACTTGTTGTACTTTTTTCCACCACTAGACTGAGTATAAGCCAGTTTTTGGCTGAGCTGCTGATCTACTACCATTACATATGTGTATTGCACAAGTTACAAGGTTATTGTATAAGTTACTACACAGCTAATTAATAATATTCAGCATGAAACAGAAACGGGTTATCCGTTACTCAGCTTGGAGTTGAAAAGCTGGACAAGGGCCCTGTCCCAATACCCGCACTTGCGCCCTTGCGCACTTCAAATGCACGTTCCCAATGAGGGGCACAAGTGTGTAGGGTGTCCCGATTCTCCAAGAGTGGAGAGTCGTGTCCTTGGCTCCACCCCTTTCGAACGCTTGAGCTGCACTTCACCGAAGCCCGCATCAGAGCCGACTTCAGTGTAGGCTATTACCCACAATGCATTGCTGCGTGTGAATTTTGACGGAAGAAGAAGAAGGAGGTGGAGAAATAGCTGAACCATCCAGACCAAAAAAACGTTTTCTCAAGTGTGGAATCCAAATAATCAATATTTCATTTTATTATCTAGATGTGTAATTACAATCGATTAATTCTCTGTTGGAAAGATGCGTCACATATCTGATAAACAATATAATTAATTAATAACGGTACTGACGTGTATTTTCGGACTTGATATATTAACAGTTTAATCACCTATCCTGTCTTATACACCTCCTTTGGTTCCTGCGCTTCATTCTCCTCAAAATAAATGTTTGTTGGAGTTATAAAATCATTTATTGTATGAAAATAGCACAAACAGCAACCAGGACTGCCATTTTGGTTGTCATGGAGAAAGAACGCTGTGGCACGATACTTTGAGGCACAGTCAACCATGAATGAACAACGGTCTGGCGTTGACTGGTTGCCATGCCCTGTCCTGATGATCTACACCTGAGCCTGCTGGTAGTCCAGAATAATCAGCATGATGCCCGCCACCTGGCAACTTGTAGGGAAGAGAGCAGTAGGAAACAAAATACCAGAATGGAGGGGAAGAGAGTATGGGAAAAACTAGAAAGCTAGAAGATGTAAAATAAAGAGAAACAAAACACAGGCTTGCTCCAGACTCCTGACAAGGTCACATCTAAAACATGCAGGACAGTATACCTTGTAGACCAGGGTTGGGAAACACTGCTCTACATGGTGACGTGTAATATCTTTGTCATAAAAACCAAATGTCCATCATAGCCCTGCATAGACAGCTGAACATGTCAGTTTGTTGTGCTGAAGAAACCAGCAAACTCACTACAAGCTGTCAAATATGTGAATCCAAAGGGTGATAAACAGGACTGGCCCTGAGCTGCATAGTGCCCTAGGCGAAAAAAGATTTTGGCGCCCCCCTACTGCCCAGAACAGAAACAACGTAACTCAATCACTGGATTACATTGCAAAAATGTTTTATTCATACTAAAATAAACAGTAGAGATGATAGATAGATATAGATAAATATTTAATTATTGCTTATTTTGCTCTTTACTTGAGATGAATGGTGTGTCCAACATTTTGGCGCCCCCTCCAGCAGAGGGCGCCCTAGGCAGTTGCCTAGTCTGCCTATGCCCAGAACCGGCCCTGGTGATAACAGAAGCGTTATTGTATACCTGAGAGTGTCGGGTACCTGAAGCTGAGTCAAAAGGTAGTGAAAAAAGTCAGGATTTCCAGGCATGTCCCACTGGGAGGAACCCGAGCAGACCCAGAAAAGGATGTCTGGGTTATCCTTTAGATAAGTGGAAAAACAGGAAATGGATGATTTGGGAATTTGATGAGACACTGGCATTAGATGTCCACAACCAGACGTACAGTGATGTGAGATCTCTCATATGGGTATCAAACTGTAGGACCTGTTTGAAGTTTTACTACCACTTTTTCTATTTGCTTACATTTTGATGTTATTTAAATAAAAGCAGAGAAAATTTGACCCTCTGTGGTGCTACTGATAGTCCTGAAAACGACAGTAGAAGCACTTTGATGCATCGGCTGAGATATAAACCGCTGCCATGGCTTTCCATCTTTCTCCATTTCTTCTGTCGAGTCCTTGCTCTATCTGTTTCATTCCCTCTTTTCATCCTCAGGCTTTTATCTGTTATTTATCGTCATTATGAATTTTATAATCTATAAAATTCTATGGAAATTTGAAGAGGTTTTCATGCTCAGCCCTGCTTGTCAGCCTCTTTTTCCATCAAATCCCAGGTTTTGTTTCTTCCATGCTTGATGATTTCCCTTCCTCCTTCTGAGTTTCTTACTCTGATTATTATTTTGTTTTTATGTTCTCCCTTCTCCATCCCTCCCCTTTGCACTCCTTCCTTCTGTCTTCTTCCCAGAACTCCACTCGTCCGTCTGAGCCCCCTGTTCTCTCCGTCCCCTTCATAGGATTGATTGTAATAGTGGCCTTGATTTGGTGCTGGTGGGAGGAGCTGGCGTCTTAAAGGGGACAAGGTATGGCCACGCCCTTTTTTCCTCTACCTGACGCTTTGCTTTCTAAGCCCCCGAGAGGCTGACACCCCCCTGCTTACTGCCTTTAATAAAACACATGGTTTAGAAGAACTGACGTGACCTCCAGCTGTCTGAGGTGGACCTCAGACAGGAAAGCTAAAGCCACGCGTCTCTCTTCATCTTCCACCTTCCCTCATCTTTATTCGATCCAATGAGTCTTTATCAAAACCAGACCAACAGGCCCAACAGGCTCCAAATTTCCATTTTTTTTTTCTGAATTATTAGAAAATTGTTAGTTTTATAGAAATACTGAACACCAACATATGCCCTTTTTCCACCGACAAATCGTCACGGCGCGCCTGAGAGCGGTACAGTACAGCGCGAATCAACTCGCTTGAGGCGGTGGAAACATAAAGCGGACGTAAGTGGGGATATGGGCGTGCCCATCTGGCTATGAAAAGTGGCGCGCAAAAATCTTTGTCCGCGACGTCACAGCGCGTAAAACAACAACAACAATGGCGGATATACGTGTGTTTTTGTACTTTGCACTCTGTCTGTGGTTCATTTTGGTTGGTTTGATTTTTGGTTCTTGTGGAGGAAGTCGCCATTGTGGCTAAATGAACTGAGCCGCACCATGTTCTGTCGGTGGAAAAGCGGCAATAGAATATAATTTATAAGATTATCCTAAAATTAACTGATTTTATTTACAAAGTGTGTTTTTTTCTTTCACTGGGATTAAAACAGAAAACCTGCAGTGAAACGATCACTGCACTGTACAAGTGTTGCTGCTGTAGCTACAGAAGCTGTTACAAAGATGTCACTTTTGGGTTTTGGGCTCCATCTTAAGGACTTTGATTTTTTCACTTTTACCTCCATCAGAATATTATCTGTCTCCAACGGGAACCGTAAAGTTTTCACCTCGGGGGAACAGGGTCTGTGTCGTCTGTTTAACTCAGGTTGTTTTTGTGTAGAAGAAACAACTATCTTTGTTTTTTTTCAGCATCTTACAGGTTTTCTGTTAGACCTGTTAGTAAAAACTCATTGATGAAAGGATGTTAAGTTATTTGCTCTGTGCATCTACAAAGACGTTAGAATTTTTTTTAAAAATCACAGATTCATGTATTTATTCAGATGCTCCTGGTTAATGCAGTTTTTTTTTTTTTTAACGTGATCTTTTTTCCAACAGAGGGACTTTGAAGGCTGGAACCTGGTGGTGGTGGCGGTTGCCATGGCAGCCATTGCTGTTCTTGTGGTGCCCAGCTTCACCAGGACCTGAGGACCGACAGGAAGTGACCTCACTGTGAACTGTGGGATCATGGGATTGCTGTCATCCATCCATGTTGCCGTCCTGATGTCTGCTTGTCGCACCACCTTGACGTTTCGACTGAAAGCTCCAGATGTCAGTGAGCGATGGAGAGAAAAGCAGTACAATCTTCATGAAGACTCTTTATTGGACCTGTAAGTTAGCACTGTGCAGCAGGTCATGTGACTGCTTCATTAATCAGCTCTGCAGATTTTCAAACATCAACCACCATCATTTGCAAGGTTCTTATCTCATGATTTTAGGGTAATACAACCAGAACAGGATTGATTTCCTGTTTTCTTTTAGCTGGACCAAAAAATCTGAACATTTTATCATAAACTTTGGACATTTTTCAATTTAAATTCTGCAAAGCAAAACTTTTAAAATAGATTTGTTTTTTATCACTCTAAAATCCAAAAGTTGTTACTCTAAAACAAACGAGAAAGAGTGGCCTGTTTTTTCTTTAATTTTCTTTTAGAATTTCTAAAATGTTTTTGAAAGACGCCCCTAATGATCTAATCCTGCCATACTGGTTCCAGAACTCTGTAGCTTGCCTGGTTAGTTTAAGATGAGGATAATTCAGGAGCTCAAACATTCAATGTTCACGACTCACAGGGAGATTTAAGAGAATACGCCCGAAACAAGTTTATCAGGCTGTTATGAAATCTGACTTGGATCAGAGAGCGTTATCACAGATTACTCCAACAATCCAATCACAAAGCTGCCAAATTTTTAAAGATTACAGCCTAAGAAAAGTAGTAAATATTTTAGGTTTTTACTTCAAATTAGCTCAAAGTATTTGCATTATATGAGCTAAAAGAATCATTCCAAATAATAATTTGCTCTCACAAGGAGACAGTAAAGACAAAAATATGGTAGCAGATCAAACTTTAAAGTTTTAATAAACTGAGACAGCGCTTCAATCCTGTTTAATGCTGTATGGAAACTAATCATGTTTCTCAACTCATTTGTAGCATGAAAAATCTGATTTAACCAGCTTTATTTTCTTTACCAAATAATTTATAGATCAGTTCTAACTGTAAATATTTGCATGTTTATGATAGCGTGAACATCTAAACATGTAAAGTAGCAGAAAAAACTATAGCAAAAGTTGTCAGAGATGTGAGTTTTATTTTGTTCCAACTGATTACATTGTGTTTAAGATTTACTTAAAATAAATTATATGTTTTTTTCACAGCTGTGTGTCACAGAGTGTTCATGGGTTTTAATCAAAACAACAGTTTTGAGAGGATGTTCAGGAGAGCTTACTATAGAAAACATGACAAAACAGGTGGAAAACATTGTATAAATGTTATAAATGTAAATATGTGATGATAGATAGAAGATGATAGTTTAGTTTCTACACATCCCCATTCAGGCAGGATTATTTTTAATTTTAAAGCAGAACTAAGTAAGTTTTGCTCTCGCTCTCCCCCTACTGGTCCCCTGTGAAAGCTCACTGTCGTAACGTTCCCCCGCCGCAGACCCCCCCCCTCACCCCCTCCACCCCGCCGCCGCCCCCCCAACAACAACGCGCAGAGAACGCTTTTGCAAGAAGAAAGAAAAACAAAACCAAGAAAATGTCTCGACAGGTGAGTATTATTGTCATCTTTGCGCTCCTAAGGGTGGCGTTGCTAACAACGGCAAGGGCTTCATGCTTGTATTTATGTACGTGAGTGTGAGTGCCGTAAAGCAGGTTTGTTCTCGCGAGATTAGTCGGGTCCGAGCCACTGAAAGTTGCAAGTGCTGCTTTCAGGACACAGACCCCGGAGGGAGGGGAGGGACCCGCGAATCACCCCGCCAAGTCCTTGTTTACCCCCACAGGGACTCTAGAAAACATTTATTGAGGTGAAAAAACTTACTTAGTTCTGCTTTAACCCCACTTATTAATTGATGGCTTGACACTGTAAAAATGCGATTTTAAAATTTTTTGGTGGTTTTTCATTAAGCAATAGATTGTTTCTGCATTGTGATTGTGTTAATTGGTGAAATATTTCTATTGAAAAATAAAAATTAAGCAATGATTATTTATTTAAAATGTTTTAGCAAATTAATTATTAATGAAAAAGATGAATGACAGAGGACTGATAACACACCCTTGTGGAACTCCTTAAAAATTCACAACCTGTAACTACAGGATGAAGTGATTTAAATAATCTGTTTAAAATAAAATATGAATACACAGAAAGACTGTGTAAAACTGAAGTGCAAACTGCAAAGTGTCAACTAAACAGATAACCACTCAATCATGAGAGAAATATTTATGAAACAAAATTTTGGTTTTCTTTTGAAAGACAAGTAGTTTGAAAAAACCACAGGCTGTAACGTACGTGCTGACAGTTTCGACTGCTCACTGCAGTCTTCCTCAGAGCGTCATCTGACGCGTTGCTGTTGTGTCATTTGTGCTGGTCTGAAGGTGTGTCGCACCACACCCCCAGACCAGCAACTCTTCTCCTCTCCGCCGCTGAAGGAGACAGGTTGTACGCCCCCTCATCCCGGTTGATGGTGTCGTTCACCCGGAAGTGGGCGAACAACACGACAGCAACACGTCAGATGACGCTCTGAGGAAGACTGCAGTCAGCAGTCGAAACTGTCAGCACGTACGTTACAGCCTTTGGTACCTTTTCAAACTACTTGTCTTTCAAAAGAAAACCAAAATTTTGTTTGAAATGAAGACAAAATTAATGCAGTCAACATGTTTATAAAAAGTTTGACGGTCTGACAGAAATTCAGTGACATAGGCCTAATCTTGATATTCTTTTAAAAAGTATATAAAAATTAAAAACATGGATATATCCTGTCAAAATGGGGCTGTAAAACTTTAAAGAGAAGCTAGATTGCATTTCCAAAAACGTCTTTGACTATCATTTTCAGATTACGGGTCAGAATAACACCATTTCATTTTGATGTTTTTGTAGTGCTTAACTCACTTCTTATTTTGTTTTGCACATTTCAGTGTAGCCCAGTTTATGTTTACATTAACTAGTGACCAAAAAGTACATATTAAATATAATTAGATGTCCAAATAACTGTGATAATTTAAGTGTGAAATCAGTTAGATTAAACTTGAAAACCCTTCTGAAGACCAAACATTCCAATAATGTCATAATGAATCAAACACTGTTGAATTCATAGTGACATAATAACATATTTTTTGGAGTCCAGAAATTATTTGTAACTGATGATCAAACACATTCTCTGTGGGGTATTGATAATGACATAAAGGGTCATGAAAAACTTGTTTACCTTTTTTTTTTAGATCTTTCATGTCAAACAGTTACTTTTGTTAGATCATTATTATGAAAATACAGAAAAAAGAAAAATGTTAGTTTCTTCTTTTTAATGTGTAAAAATCAACCTGCTAGAAAAATAATGAAAAATCAACAGGAAGTAAAAAATTGTGAAAATCTTTATTTAAAAGATTGAAATTGTATAAAAAAAATGAAAACATGTTTACTATGAAAAACATGTTAGAAATTAAAGTTCTACTGAGAAAAGACAATGAGTTGGATTAAACAGATTTTTTTAGTGTGCTAATTAGAAATGTGCTCATTTTTGTTGCGATTTTGATTATGATGTTGAGAGTCTTGAAACTTTAGAATAAAAGATATCTTTCATTAGCTACCTGTTTTTAACTGCCTGTCTTTTATTTTTAAAGTTTGAGGTTTTTTTGTGCATAAGGGCTTCCAGTTTGAAATTTTAGAGATGTGTCTTTCTAGTTTGAACTCTAGAGTGTGTACTTTGATTAGAATGTGTTAACCAGACTTTTATTTTGAACTTGTAGTTCCTTCTCAAACAGGAAGCAACTATTTCATCCTGGAGAAGCTGTGGAATGTAAATGTCTGTGAATAAAGATGGTTTTATCTGCTTTTTGCTCCAGAAAACACAAACTCTCTTGTAGCTGCATGCAGATGTTCTCTATGTAAACTCTGTTCTGACACATCTGTATTGATTCCATTTGGCTGCTTAATTTAAAGGAAGCTGTTTTCAACATCGCTGATAAACAGAATCTAATTATTTATAATTATTTGTCAACTAAAAACAGACTCTGAGGTTTGTTTCTGTTTTCACACACCTGATTTTAATACTAAAAAAGGATGTTTGAATGCACCAAAAAACCCAAACATGATTCAGTTCAATAAACTCATCAGACTTAACACCACACTTTGTTTATATGTAACACCTGACTGAGAATCTTTGTCAGGTTTTGTGCAGATATCTTGTACGTGCATGCAGATGTGAAGAAAAATCTTAATGTGTTTATGCATCTTGTGTTGATAAAAAATCTTCATCAGACTTTCTCTTGGATTTTTTTGTGTCTAAACTGGATTTGATAAAGTAATCCAAACAGCCGTGATGAGATAAAAGCAAGAATTTGAGTGTCTGTTTGGTTTAATTGGAACTTCGTTATGCTAATTATTCTTCATGTCTGGAGCTCCTGAACAGATTCTGGTAGAATTCAGATTTCTTCCATAATCTCCTTTTATTTTTGACTGTTTCATCTTACTGTGTTCGTTCTGACCCCGTCAGGTTCAGGATCCCTCTGAGACCAGAATGTGGTAACCCTGGTTCTGATGAGTTCAGTAAACCCAGACTATGTTCTTTTGTTCCACTCTCCTGTGTGTGTTGTACATAAAGGTTCTCAGTGTTCCTCTGTTGAAATTTGGTCTTAGAACTTATGGTCCAGTCCATTTGGTTCTGTTGGGTTCATACCTGGTGACCTTTTTAATTAAGCAGCTCCAGAAGGATTTTAACAGTTTCTCAGAGCAGATTATTAGTTCCTGAAATCAGATTGGACCCTATGGACCCTGTTCTAGTGATTCGGATTATTCATCTGAGACTCAGTTCTGACTCTGCATGGAGGTTTTGATCCAGTCAGATAAACGTCTCTGTCAAAGAAACGGGAAACAAAATGTCGTTTGAATCGTAAATTTGGATCAAGTGACGTTAAGGAGCAGGCGGAACCGGGCTGTGCCGACACCGGACGTAACCTGAATTGGACTTATCCGGGACCGATCCGGATCAGAGGAGGCTGTTTTACGCTGTTCATGAATCGGGGGTGAGGAAGACTGCGGACAGAAGGGAGGAGAAGGGTTTGCGGGGACTCTCCGCCTCCTCCTTCCCCGCGCAGGGAGCGCGCCGCGCGGATGTGGAGAGGCGTGACGCGCCCGAACCGAATCTCCAGGATGGCAGGTGAGTCTGGGTTTTGGCTGGAGGTTTAAAAGCGGGCAGATGTGATGATAGTTCGGCTCGGCTCGGTTTTTTCTCTGAGGTGGTGAGGCTGCAGCGGGATCCGCATCACTCCGAACTCCGTGTCTCTTCGCTGCTCCAGCTGCGGCTGTCGGTTCGCTTTGCAGCCTTCAAGGTGCAAATAAAGAAAGCAGGAGGTTCCGGCAGTTTACTAGGTCATTTGTCACCAGGATCATTTTTACTATCATGTTAAATCCGCGCTGCACCGGACTCGAGCCCTCTGGATGTTCTGTAGGTCTTAACCGGGAGCAGTAACTGTGGAGCGGCGGTAAAGCCGCCCATCCGCCCGGTGTGACCGCGGAGGAGAGATGGACGTTAGCAGGTTGTCTGTCCAATAACCAGGTCAGCGTGAGAGGAGGCCAGACCGGGCCGGGCCAGGCCGAAATGGGCTGACAGAGGTGGAAGCAGATCCGAAACAGGGTCTGTATAGACCCAAATTTGGCCTTGATCAGAACGTGTGTATGTCAGGGATGTTCTGCAGGCCCAAGAGGAAGTAATCAGAACCATCAGAATAACATGAGAATTCTGCAGAACAAGTCAGGATGCTGCTGGTTATCAATAATCAATCACTGATAGGCATCATGTGATTATTTATTCACCTGCTCATGTAAAACTGTTTCACAAAATTTTCACCTGCTGATATTTTACACATCCCGCGCTTAATTGATCTAATGACACACTGAATGAGGATCATCTGGTTAATGGATCGACCAGTCAGATCAGTTTGATCATCTGAGATTTGAGGATTTGTTTCTGTGTGACATGAACTGAAATCAGATCTGAGGATTTTTCTTTAATCTGAGTGTTGTCCTTCTTTTTGTGACCTCTAAAATAATCTGTAAAGTATTTTCTTTCTCTGAGCACCAACGAGACTCCGATACTCACTCAGCAGGGAGAGTTTGTGATCTAATCTATTCCGATCTAATCTAATCCAATTTAATCTAATAACACAGAAAATACATCTAAATGTGTCTTTTTTGTTTCGCTCTTACATTTTTTAGCTTTTCAACATAGAATGCTGTTAAATTGCTGGGATTTTTAAAACTAATCTTCCTGGTTGGGAAGAGGTCCAGAATCTTAGTGAGTTGGTGTGTTGGTGCACCGTTTCCCAGACCTGGTCCTAACATGAACCCTGACTTCTGTCCTACACTTTGTAGACGTCTCCTTGCTTCAGCACT
Organism: Pachypanchax playfairii; assembly: GCA_006937955.1. NCBI lineage: Eukaryota > Metazoa > Chordata > Actinopteri > Cyprinodontiformes > Aplocheilidae > Pachypanchax > Pachypanchax playfairii. The sequence goes on from SSNP01000330.1 coordinate 242,052, forward strand.
CGTGATTCAAATCAAGTTTATCAGAACTCAACATGTTGAGTCTGTTAATCAGTCTTCAGTTTAAATATGTTGTGTTGAAGATGGAACACCAGAACCACGTGAATCCAGAGGACCAGGACTAGGAAACAGGGTGTTAGAGGTGTACTCAGAAGGACAGAGACACACCGCAGATCTTGGAAGCTTGTTCCATTATTGTCAAACCATGAATGAAAACAGACTTTATGGATCTATTAAGGTTTTTTTTAATTATAAAAGGTCCAAGATTCCAGAATCCCCAAAATATTCACAGTGAAATCCAGTGGAAAATACCAACCGTGCAGGTGTCATTGTTTGAAAAAAAGTCAATCTTTTGCCCCAAAGGATAAAAATGGAATTAAAGTTAAATATTTTCCTGATAAAAGAAAAAAATAACTAGGATTCAATAAAACACAAAATAAAAGACAAACTAAGTAAAACCAGAGAGGAAATTTCCCAAAACTTTGATAGAACATGATTTTTTAATAACAATTTCATAGATACTTATTCTATAGAATTTATGATGTGAGGATGAACCTCTGCAGTGTTTCCTGCCTCATCCCACACCTGGTTTGGTTCAGACTTACCTGGTTGGGTTTTGTTTTTCGGTCTAACTCCTCCTTTCTGAAACACGCATCAGATCAGACACTGATCAGCTGTATGTGGTGTTCAGGTCCTCCTGATGGGCCCTCAGCTCTCTGCTCCGGCATCAGACCGCCGGCCCTTTGAGGAGGATGAACCCTGTGATCCTGCTGGGCTCCGGGACCAGGATGGACCTCAGAACCTTGGTGTGCACACGCACACTTGGTTTAATCCTGCTGGTGACAGGCACACTGATTTCCATGGCAACTACAAGCTCACCTGCTGCAGGTAAACTGAACTGTTAATGTGACCTTTGACCTACTTGTGAATAACAGGAAGTAAATTGTGGAATCTCTCATATAGAGGCTGTTTCCTGTTGGAAATTTGTTTGTCTTTATTTTTACCTTCATGTTCTCGTTCTCTCTCCTCCCACGTTTCTGAGTCAGACACGTACACACACGGTCTCTGAATGAGTCACATGACCTGATGACGTCCCAATGTGGAGGTTTAAAGTGACAAATCATCAGCTGATTGGATCATCAGCTCCATTCACTAATTAGATTTACTGATTTCAGTGACTGAGATCAATTAATCTATAAATAAACACTTATTGTAACGTAAAGTATTTAACTCCTTTCAAGTTCAACTGAATTTGTTTTTGTTCATCAAATGTTTATAATCTAATTTCATTTGGATAAAAAATGTAACACCTGTATTATGACATCACTTTAGTGTACAAGGTAGGGTATCTATCTATCTATCTATCTATCTATCTATCTATCTATCTATCTATCTATCTATCTATCTATCTATCTATCTATCTATCTATCTATCTATCTATCTATCTATCTATCTATCTATCTATCTATCTATCTATCTATCTATCTATCTGTGCATTTGAGGGCGTCGTCTCCTTAATACCAATGAGTCGTCTCTGTTCAACACGTGATGCTGCTGCGAAGCACGGCGTCCCCATGGCAACAAGGCCAAGACCAGATGAAAGGGACTCAGTCAAGACTCTGTGTGTGTGCGTGAACGATACAAAGACAAATAGGTTTAAAGAGACTGCAGAGGAGGAAAAAAAGTAGAAAGCTGCAGTGTTACAGATAGAAGACTGAGTGCTTCCTGTTGGGAATATAAGTCAGAACCGTCACCATGACATTTACCATTCAACAGGAATAACCTACAGTCAAAAGGATTTTTTTATTAACACTTAATAATCTTATAAACTTGAACTTTGTGGAGAAACTGATTACGGGTTATCACTCATTTCATCCATGTAGCAACAGCTTGTGAGACGTCTTGCAGTATTTATATTTTTAAAGCCATATTTCTAAAGATGATCTGATTACAGTAAATAAACAATGGAAAGGAAACGATGACACTTACTCTCTAAGATCCACTCAGATTTCAGAAAACATGACGTTTCTGAGCTTTTTAATTTAGAAAAGTTTGAAAAAGGCTTAAAGTGTCTAAATATTTGAATTTATCTAGATAGTTCCAGTCTACTGTCAGAAACTCTTGAAGCAAAGTGCTCTATTGGGAAAAGATTGAACAATCTTTATATTATAATTATAATTTAATTATAAAATTATTAATATTATATATTATATAAATCAAAGGGGTCTGGGTCTGATTGTTATTTTGACCTTACAGGTGGGCTGGACTTCAATACGACAACGGAGCCTTCGTCACATCCTTCATCACCACCACCCTCATCCTCCCCTTCTCCTCCCAGTAGACCCTCAGACTTTGGTTACCATAGTAACATTGCTGGTGCTGGTTCGGCAGAGGATTCAGACTCTGGCGCTCAAGGGATCCACCTCCTGCTGCGACCACCAGACCTATTGTCCCCCAGTCTACCCCCACCTCTCCCCCCACTCAGCTTGCCCACTCTCACCCCTCCTCCACCCTGGGAACATGGACCCTCCCTAGAAGAAGCCTGGGGTTCTGGGGACTACCTGGAGACTCTGTCCTTTATGGTACCAGATGGCGAGGAGCTGTCCCTTGCCACGCCACTACCTAGCCACCCCTGGGACATGGACACTGGGGGGGACTGGGTCTCTTATGATACTGAATTTCCTGCCCGTCCCACCCTCCCCCTCTCCTCCCGTCTTCCTCTCTCCCCCACCTCATCTACCCCTAAAATTCCCCTACACACTCACTTCGCCTATCCAGATGTTTTCCCTACCTGGGATGAAGACTACGACCCAGAGGACATGATGCCTCTGGAGCCAACGGAAGTGCTACTGCCAGACATGAACAGTCTCGAGTACTACACCAACCTGTTGGCCCGGGAGAGAGAGAGGGAGAGGGAGAGAGAGCGGGCAAGAGAGAGGGAGAGAGAGAGGGAGAGAGAGCAAGCGAGGGAGAGGGAGAGGGAGAGGGAGATAGAGCAAGCGAGGGAGAGGGAGAGGGAGAGAGAGCGGGCAAGAGAGAGGGAGAGGGAGAGAGAGCAAGCTAGAGAGAGGGAGAGGGAGAGAGAGGAAAAAGAAAAGAAAGAGGAGCAGGAGCTGACGAACCAGACTGACTCCAGACCTTCCATCACGCCTACAACAACACAAACCCACCATCCTCCTCCTACTCTGATCCCAACCCCCAGTCCTCCTTCAGGACTAGAACCCAAACATCCCCCTCCAGGACCCGCCCCACCTCTCACCCCCTCACCTACTGTCACAGGTGAGGAGAAGCCAACTGCTCCATCAACTACCCTGAAAGTTCCTTCCACTTCCTTTCCACCAGCTCCAAAATCTAAAGACCGTGGTCCAGTCCCAGGTAGATACCCTCTTCATCCCCCATCTAACACCACCAGCAGGGTGCCACCTCCTCCCCCGCTGGGACCACCCACCCACTCTGACAAACCCGAGAGGCCCTCTGTGGTCACTGAGAAGCCAACAAAGGCTCCTCCCACCACGACCACCACCCAAATGACCTCTATTAGTCTAACCAGAGGCCTCCCAGTCACCACACCAAGAGGGGCCCAGACTCCGCCCACCAGACAGTACCTGTGCAATGTTACCAAGCCAGAGATGTACCTGGTCAGAGTGGGTAAGTACCCTATCAGTCATGTGACAGGAAGTCCTAGCCCTCCGTTCTGTCAGCTGATATGTTTGTGTTTGTGTGTCTGCAGTCAGTTCTAAGGGGACGTCTGCTGGTTTCAGTCAAGTCAGAGAACTACTGAAGAGAGAATTCAACCGCTCCGTGGAGCTGCAGGTAGTCATGTGACCTGCGGGACTATCTTCTCATTCCAGGGTTCCTTTATAAAACACTTAGATCTTCTCTTAGTTGGTTAATTCCTAATCGATTATTGGTATTTAATACTTTCAGTTTCAACCTTGAATTCTAGAAGTCCATCTAATGATCATCTGTATTTTTCTTGTTCCCTCTTCAGTTCCTCAGAACTCCATCCAGCTTCGCCTTTCGTGCCGTGTCAGGACCAATAATCTTCACCGCCATATCAGTCATCAACATTCTCCGCCAGTCACCTCGCAGCTCGGGTCCCATTCCCACTGTGACACCACTATATACCATACCTGACCTCAGGTACCAGATCCACTCGGTGCTGCAGTTTGTCCCCGCCCACATCGATATCAGAGTGTGCAACTTCACTGAACGGGTGGAGAGAGGGTTGATGCTTGCGTACGTAGAGACACAAAGGAGGTTGCATGAGTCTGGGAACATCAGTGTACAGGTGAGTCCTACCTGTTTATTCACACATTGTCATGAATTTATTTCTTGATGAGTTGTAACAGAATAATTTGGATTTTCGTAGCTGCTGAATGTCACAATGGCCGCGTCCCGGCCAGCAGCTGGCCAGAAGGTTCCAGTTGATATAACATTTGCAGTACGAGATGGGCGGGGTTATTTGCCAGGGTCAGAGGTCAGCGAACATCTGAGGAAGCTCAATGTGGTCGAGTTCAGCTTCTACGTTGGATTTCCTGCCCTGCAGATTGCAGAACGTACGTCAAACATGCACTGAATGGGTCAACAGGTAGCTTCATAGTTTAAAATGACGCCCTGTTGGCTGAAGGTTGTTTATGACCCCAAAGCACACACAAGCTCATGAAAATTAATTAGTTTATAATATGTCATAAATGTGCAGATGTATCTTCAACAAATTAAATCCTCTTTCAATGTGTGTGTGTGTGTGTGTGTGTGTGTGTGTGTGTGTGGGTTTGTATTTCTGACCTCCTGAGGACCAGTTTCCTGACTTTTACTATCTTTCTGGGGTCCGAGGGTTCTTGTGGGGACCAAAGCCTGGTCCCCATGAGGGGGACTCCCCTTTTTAGGGTTAGGGGTCAGGTTTATAGGTATGGTGTGAATAGAGTTTTAGTTAGTCTTAGGGTTAGTTATAGATCAGTAATGGTTAAGGTTAGTAAAAGGGTTTGGGTTAGGTATAAATCTAGTTACTAAAATCAATGGACGGTCCCCATAAGGATAACAAAACACACTTGTGGGTGCGTGTGTGTGTGTGTTTTTACAGCCTTCCATTATCCTGAGCTGAACACGTCTCACTACCTGCGCTCCACCTGGGTTCGCACAGGTAAAAACACATCACATATTTACCATCTGCAGATTTGGTTGTAGTTGTATCTGTTAGTTAAGTGAGTCTGACTGTCCTGTGAACTGTCCTCGGATGGTTTCAGTCCTGCTGGGAGTTCAGGAGCAGCAAGTGGCTGAGAGGAGTTTTAAAGCTCGTCTGGAGAGACGTCTAGCTCTGCTGTTGGAGGAGGGACTGCAGGAGACCAGCAGGAGGCGCTGGAGGAGAGCCACCGCCGTGGGAAACAACAGTCTGCAGGTATACACAAAGTAAAATATAATAGTAAAGTTATGGGTCAGTGACTCACCTGTGCACCTGGGTCATCTACAACTGCTGGTTTTATCGCTGTTCTCGTGCAGGTTTTGTTTCCTTCTGAAAGCTGAAATCAGTAAATGCAAAGAGCGAATGCGACATTAACCCTGACCTACTGTGTCTCAGGTGGTACGAGTGTCCAGACTATCCAGACCTGAGCGCCCCCTAGAGGTGTTTTACTTCATAGAGGGTCCAGGTGGAGTGAGGGTCCCAGCTGAGGTGACCGCTGCCACCATGAACCGTGTGGACCTTCAGAGAGCTGCCATTGTCCTTGGACACAGGGTCCAGAGACCTCTGGCCCAACGTGAGTCCAGAGCTGAATCTGTCCTCGACTCTGAAGTTGCAGATGTTTGTTTTTCTTATATCTGCTGATCACCTGTTTCTCACCTGTTTCCAGCTGTGGAGACTCTGTCCATCCCTCCAGCTGAGACTCAGAGCAGCAGCATCTGGCTGATCGTCGGAGTCGTCGTTCCCGTCCTGCTCGCCGTCTTTATCATCATAATTCTCTACTGGAAGCTGTGTGGCTCAGAGAAGCTCGAGTTTCAGCCGGACGCCATCAACACCATCCAGCAAAGGCAGAAGGTAAGACAGGAAGTAGTTACAGTTTACCTGTGCAGTGAATATACAAGATCACAGTTGATACTCGTCTCTTTAAGCTTCAGGCTCCCAGCGTCAAAGGGTTCGACTTTGCAAAGCTTCATCTTGGTCAGCATAGTAAAGATAATATCATGGTGATCCAGGAACCCGGCCCACTACCTGCTCCTGTAAAAGAAGCCACGCCTTCTGATGGCGGAGACCTCAACACTCCCAAATCTAAAGGATCGTCCACTAAGGCAGCACGCTCGAGTCGTCGCAGAGGAAGGTCAGACAGCATAACTTATCTGCTGCTTTCATTCATTTAAATCTTCCTTCAGGTTCAAAAATATTACAAAATCCAAAAAGAAGGAAGAAACTGATGGTTGAATTTATTTTATTTTACTGTTATTTTACAAGAAGGACTCTTTTGCAAGAGCTTCCTTGCTGAGACATGCAGCAGCATTTGCTGTCCAAAAACATTGAAATGAAAAACATTAAGATCCAAACAGCCATATTTACATTAAAGGAGAACATGCAGAAACTAAAAACACATCTGAAAATAAAAGAACTTAGTAAAGATGTACTCAAAACCTCTGCAGCCAGATGTGGAGGAAATAATTTAACAAGCAGCTATTTGAACATTTCCAAGTTAATCAGCTCTGAAGATTATGTTTAAATTCATGTAAATGTTTATGTGAATCGTAACAGGAACGAGATGATCAGAAACAAACAATAAATAAAACCTATTTAGGACACCAGACTGTCCATCTGTCCCTTGTCAGACTCAGCCCATCAGACGGTGACTCGTTAGGCAGCGACCAGTCGAGTGGCAGGGAGTCAGCAGAGGAAAGCACCAGACCCGTGGCCACGCCCAGCGAGGGGAAACAACACAGGAAAACCCCCAGGAATGGTCAGAGAGCTGCTGATGTCATCATGTGTGGTGAATGTGAAGTGTGTGGACAGGTGAATGAGATGATGATGAGTGAGGAAGATGTAGTTCTCTTTTAACAAGAAGTTTTCTTTTTGTTTGTTTGATTCGCTCGTGACTGAAGGGAGGAGCAAAATGGGTACGTTTACACCAAAACACACTTCTGTTCGTCGGTAAATTGACTCTTTTAGTTTTCTTTTTACTTTTTCTGCTGATGTTCATTCTTTGACCTTTGACCTCCTACTGTAGCAGCCCCATCATGCAGTGGTCCAGATGAGCTCCTGTCCTCGTCCTCCATCTTTGACCATGTTGACCGTCTTTCCCGCGGCTCGTCTGATGGCAACCGTCGCCAGGCCAACAAGGTGCAGCTTATCGCCATGCAGCCACGACCGAGCCCGCCTCCAGCACAAGCCCCCTCCCAGCATAGCCCCTCCCTCACCGAGAAGGTCAACACAGAGGTGAGCTGATAACATAAACCATTTGCACTTTTATTTTTTTACATTTCTAACTGAACCGGTTCTCTGTGGCCCAGCAGGTGGCGCTAAGGCACAAATCTGAGATCGAGCATCACAGAAACAAACTGCGTCAGCGAGCTAAGAGGCGGGGCCAGTGTGAGTTTCCCTCTATGGATGACATCATGGATGCTTTTGGAGATGGACCTGTTCAGAGTGAGGTAGCTCAGCGACTGTATAGCTCCGCCCACGACCACATGGACTGCATCCTTCAGAGTGACACCGCCTCACCCCTCACCCCCACCGACTCAAGGAAAAGGTGAGACTCTCTCTGACAGATGCCATTAGAAGCTGCATCTCTGGAGAAATGCCAGTTAAATATTTTATTTCTCAGCTTCTTATTTTGGTTGGAAACTAAGAGACTAACAGATGTTGGTTTTTAGAGTTTTTTTTTTTGCTTAAATAAAAAAACAGACTCAATAAAAAGGTATAGAAATACATTTTCCACTGTCATCACTGAACTTCACGTGTGCTTGAAGTGGAACATCACTGACATCCATCTGTTTATTTAAAGCAGTACTAAATAACTTTTAAAACTTTAAGCTGCTGTTATTAAACGTGTCTAAGTGGATACTCACCAAAAAACATGTTCATCTTCATATTAGACACTCTGGACCCTCAGATGGTTTTACAATAGACTTAATAAACTCTGGGGGTCTTAGACGGAAGTGGTGTTCTGGTGATTTATGCTGCCCTGAAGAAAAATGCCGCCATAGTACGAAATGACAACTTATTTTATAATGAGATGTCATTAGAAGTTTATACAGTATCCTTGTTTATGGTGAGTGTGTCCTGTTAGTTATTTAAACCTATTTTTATGATCCTTCCCTGATATTTTCTATATAAAAGCCCTCTGGGTCCTTGGCGGCCATTATTGGGTCCTTCTTCTCGGGGTGTGTCCAAACATTTGCCTGTCGCTTTGACAACACAAAGAAAGTAAAAATAACATCATATTTAGTGGAAAAATATAGAAACAAAAATAAACAATAAATCTGTTTATTGAAGGCCAGACTGTAGAACGGCACATGTGTGTAGCACATCTCAACAGGTCGCATATTTCTTCAGAACACCAGTTCGAGCAACAGCCGTCTGAGACACGGCAGTGGAAAAGTTATTTAGTACTGCTTTAAAGTTAATGTTCTTGTTTGTTTTGTTTTTTTGTAAAAAAAATCTTCACTGTGGGTTTTTTCCCTGTAGAGGGAGGCGCTCTCCTCGGGGTCCGAGGGCTCAGCAGGGACCAGGAAGTCTTCCTGACACTGACAGAGACCGACTGCTCACCGATCAGAGTGCAACATACAGGAAGTTCCCTGGACTCAACAACGTGGCGTACATGGTGGGAAAAACTCACTTTTAACCATCAATCAAACGGACGGACGGACGGACGGACGGACGGACGGACGGACGGATGGACGGACGGACGGACGGACGGACGGACGGACGGATGGATGGATGGATGGATGGATGGATGGATGGATGGACGGACGGAGGGAGGGAGGGAGGGAGGGATGTCGGATGGATGGATGGATGGATGGATGGATGGATGGATGGATGGATGGATGGATGGAAGGACGGACGGACGGACGGACGGACGGACGGACGGACGGATGGATGGATGGATGGATGGATGGATGGATGGAAGGACGGACGGAGGGAGGGTCTTGGGAGGGAGGGAGGGAGGTAGGGAGGGTCTTGGGAGGGAGGGAGGGACGGATGTCGGATGGATGGATGGATGGATGGATGGATGGATGGATGGAAGGACGGACGTCGGAAGGACGGACGGACGGAAGGATGGACGGACGGACGGACGGACGGACGGACGGACGGACAAACGGACGGACGGACGGACGGACGGACGGACGGACGGACGGACGGATGGACGGATGGATGGACGTCAGATGGATGGATGGATGGATGGATGGATGGATGGATGGATGGATGGATGGAAGGACGGATGGAGGGAGGGTCTTGGGAGGGAGGGAGGGAGGGACGGATGTCGGATGGATGGATGGATGGACGGACGGACGGACGGACGGACGGACGGACGGACGGATGGACGGACGGATGGATGGATGGATGGATGGACGGATGGATGGATGGATGAGATGGATGGATGGATGGACGGACGGATGGACGGACTTGTCACTGTTGTGTTTCCTCTCTTACAGTCAGACCCTGACCTGCCCCCAGACCACGGCAGTCCATCCCCTGCTGATGAGGTCTTTGATCCTGCCCCGGCCCCGCCCCCTTACATTCCTCCACAACCGTCTATTGAGGAGGCCCGTCAACAGATGCACTCCCTGCTGGATGACGCCTTCGCCCTGGTATCACCGTCCTCACAGGCCAGTGGGTTGAGTGGGGTAAGTCCTAGTCTTCTAAAACCCTCCCCACATGTCTGGTCTCAGCTGGTAGTGGGTTTTCACCCAGCTGTACCCTCTCACAGTTTTACCTTCAGCAATGGTTTTAACTGATTCTGTCCTTCTCTTTTTTATGCTGCAGAGATACGCAGAGCTGGGAATCTCCCCCACATCCATCCAAGGACTGCTGCAAAGGTCAGCACACCAGGTCTCAAACCGGGTCTAGATCTGTAGACTAGTCCTGAAGCAGTACTAACCCTGTGTGTGTTTAACAGACAGGGCCTGGGCTCAACAGGATATGTTTCCACTGGAGACCAACTGCAGGAATCAGTTTACTCCTCTCGAGGGAAGTACGAGGACCCTCCCTCCTCCTCTAGACCTCGACCTGTCGGAGGCAGTACAGGTACAGTCATCAGGACTGAATCCCTGTCTTCATGATGTTGGTCGTAAACAAATTGAGTTTTACATCTCGACTGTTTCTGTTGTCTGACATGTGAATCTCCAGGTGCGCAGCTCCACCACCTAACACAGGTGGGTCTGTCCAGTCATATCGGAGCGTACCCTGGAGTGGGTCGCAGCATGTCTGGACCCACAGGCTCCAGCTGGCACCAGCAGCACTCAGACCAGGACCTGTCCAGACCAGGAGGCAGCAGAGAGAGCGTAAGTCATAAAATCACTCAGATCATGGTTTTCTGGGTTTGTCCTAGTCTCAGCTCCATTAACCTGAACACTAACAGGAAGTACACGTTTACATATTTATTTTGCTTTTCTTGGTGGTTTTTATATTTTCCTATCTTCCCTCCACAGGTTTTGTCATTCCCTGAGTTCTCCTCTTCCTCTGTTTTCCAAATGCCTAGCTCCTTATTGCAAGACCCGTCGGCTCCGCCCCTCCTCTTGACCTCACCCACCCCTGAGTATCCACCAGAGGACGCCTCCCCCTCTGCACACACCTCCGCCTCTCTTATAAAGGCGATCAGGGAGGAGCTGCGACGTCTGGCCCAGAAACAGGCTGCAGTGACCAGCTATCCTTAGACTGACCTGGACCTTTTTGGATCAGGACTTGCAGTTCGCTGACACCCTGGACTCTTTGTGCCACTAGAAAATCTACAATCCATGTCGGATAATAAGGGCAGTGTCTCCTGAAGACCTCCGGTACTTTACAGGGTCTTGTCTTTCTGTCTGTCCACCACTCTGTCGCTCAGCGTTTCATTGCACATGACTCACATTTCCACTGAAGTGCTTCCTGGAGTCGATCATCTGATCATCATCCATCCTAAACTTCTAAACCTAGTCATCCCTTCTGAACTTCATGGAGCAACAGTATTCTCCTGACCCTTTAGAACAGATGGAACCTCCTACGGTTCTCAGGCTGATGGTTTTTCCAATCATAAGTTGTTGAATTCTTCTCCCTGAGCTTTTGGAGAAGATCAAACCTTCTTGGCTTTTACAAGTGGACGGTACCTCCTGGAGTTCTACAGTGGATTTTCAGTCTTTGAGCGGATTAACCCTTTAGAACTTCTGAAGAACACGGTCCCTCCTAGCCTTCATCTTTCTAAATTTTTTGCTGGAGATATTTATTTTCTAGTCTCAGGAGTGTATCGTCCCTCCTGAAGTTCTGAGGTGGTCCATCCTTCTGGATTCCCTGTGGTGCTAACCGTCAGCCTCATAACATCTCGTTTTGACCAGTTACTGCCTTCCACAATCCCATCAGCCACGGTGATCAGGTTCGCGTACATAAACCATTGGGATGAGGTCTTTGCACTGATGACAGCTGGAGGCGCCGTACAGTCCGACAGCATGGGGAATTTAAAAAAAATATATATAATATATTTAAAATAAATAAAATATATGTAAAGAGATAGAATCTCTAAGAGCACAATATAAATGTTAGAGTAACTATTGGAGTATTGAGATGTGACGTATTTTTGATTGCTTATATATGAAATTATAATTTAAATGCTTTATTTTAATCCAAAAAGACCAAACTACTGTTTCATGGTTGTATAACTCTTGTGTTTGAGCTCGCTGTAGATTTTGAGCTGGAGTTTGTTGCTTGGCGTGCCGCTCACTTGTGTGTTCATGTATCAGTGGCAAAACAAAAAACAAACAAAAAAACAAACATCTCCTTGCTATCCAGATTTACTTTGCTGAATGTTGCTGCCATTAGTCTGTAGATGCTGCAGATGGATGTTATGCAGTGATGCCTGTGGTGGATAGAAAGGTGTTCTGTTGGGTGGGGGTGGGGGGAGGGAGCAATAATCTGAAATCTATTTTAAAGATTAATACAATCAAAGTTTCTGAGGCTCTAAGTCACATGAAATCTTTAAACTGAATGAATTTTGAAACTTGGAGAAACTGAAGTTCAAACAAGACCAAAACAGAATCTACATGTAGAGGATGTAACTGTCACATCAGTTTCCTGTAAAGGTCGCCTGAACGGAACTCCTTCTGTTGGCTGAACTGTTTAAACCAGACGGAAGAGGCTCTGCTGTTTGTCGGCTTGTTCTTTGTCTCTCTCAGTTTCTTTATTAGTTTTAGTTTAAATGTTTGTTTTAATTAAAGCTGCTATATTGACTTGTTAACTGTTAATTTAATAACCACTGTGGCTGAATCAAAACGTCCATCTTTCATATGTTGGGATTAAACTTGGTGTTAACGATACATGCACTCAGCATCATGATCCTGCAGAATCGATAATCTCATTTCTAATTTGGTGGAAAAAAAACACGTCAAGTGTTGCATCAAGGAGCAAATGTGGAAAATTAGCACAAATATAGAGGAAATAAAGATTTTAATAATGTATCTGGAAGTCTGCAGACTGCCACTTGAATCTACTTCATCAGAAACATCAGATCTTTAAGCCTGATTAATCTCAGACAGTTTTTGATTCAGCCTTTAGCTTCATGTGCAGGTTCTAGAGTCAAACAGCTTGTTTTCTCTGCTGATTGGCTCTTTCTTTGTGCAGTTCTTATGAAGACATCATATCTGGTTCCACAGAACTGTCATTTGTCTTCAGCATGTGAACAAAGCTTGAGGCTTTAGCTGTTCTTGATGTTCCCGTTAATGTTCCGCATGCTGCTAAATGATGTTAGAGTTTAAAAAGTGAAGAGTTGTTCCACGTTTAGTTAAGAGTGAGAAGAGTCCTTAAAGTCCCAGTGCCATGAAACCGCCGTCCATCCGTCACTACGCCTTTTTATGTTTCCTAAAGATATTTTTAAATCTAAAATAAGATGGTTACAGTATAAACGAGAGTGGAAACGGTGTTGAATAGAAATGAATATAAACAGACATTTATACAAATATTTTATCTGGAATGGAATGGACTCAAGCTCGGCCAGTGCCAACACCTCCTTCATGGACCAACCACGCACCAGCTTGAAATGTTCTGATTGGACCTCACATCTGTCAGTCAAGCTGTAGGACTTGGTCACGCCCACAGGATCACACGGTGCTACTTCAAAGACTTCAGGTGTATCTGAAACTCCTCGGATCACACACAAGAGAAACTTCCTGCAGATGTTCTGGTCTTCACGGGTCAAACTTCTCTGCAGATTCTCAAACTTCTCCTGAATGTTTCTGTCATTGTTTTCTAGAGTTTCTGTGTTTTCTAGATCTTCAGAGAGTATCTAAACGACCAGTCACCCTGCGGATGTTCATACCTGACAAAACTAGGGTCCAGACCCGGTTCACTGTCACTGAGTGCTGCAAACAGCTACCTGTAAAAACAGTCTTTAGTTTTGTCATGGATGGACTTGATCCCAGTTTGTCTGAGTCAAACCACATTCCTGTTGTTGCTTTTCAGACTCTGACATCACACCAAGACCAGGTGAATCCACCTTGGTCCAGATTCCAGTTGTGATCAGAGGAACTTTGCAGGGTCTGAAGGTTCTGTTCATGTCAGATCAATGAACTGGGAAAGCTTCCTGCAGGTTTCACCTGTCCAGCAGTAACCAGGTGAACCCTCTGCATGGTCACATGACAGGTAGTGGTCCTACCAAACTCTCTGTGAGATCCATCATCTGGTGTTTCAGGTCCAACAGGTTGTGTTCAACATTAAAGGGTCGTGTTCAGATTCAAACGGAGCTCTGTCCTCATTTATCACTTTAGTGATGCAATTTCTGTGTGTGTGTGTGTGTGTGTGTGTGTGTGTGTGTGTGTGTGTGTGTGTGTGTGTGTGTGTGTGGGTTTGTATTTCTGACCTCCTGGGGACCCGTTTCCTGACTTTTACTATCTTTCTGGGGTCCGAGGGTTCTTGTGGGGACCGAAGCCTGGTCCCCATGGGGGGGACTCCCCTTTTTAGGGTTAGGGGTTAGGTTTATAGGTATGGTGTGAATAGAGTTTTAGTTAGTCTTAGGGTTAGTTATAGATCAGTAATGGTTAAGGTTAGGAAAAGGGTTTGGGTTAGGTATAAATCTAGTTACTAAAATTAATGGAAGTCAATGGACGGTCCCCATAAGGATAACAAAACAAACATACATGGCTAGTAATAATGACCAGAAAACTCATTTGTGTTTTGACCACTTTTCGTGAGTTCTAGTTAAAGAATCACAGTTCTTATAAAATCTGGACGAGTTTGTCTCAGAAGATTAAAAACTATTAAAACATTGTTTATAATTTTACAAACTTTATTTTGTTTAAGAAAAACGATAAACATTTTTTTTTTCTAAATTCGGGATCTGGATTATCTGAGCGATCCTCCTCACCTGGAAACGTTGGGCGGAATTTAACCCCTCCCAGTCTAGAGAAAGCTCCCGCCCCCCGGTGGCTCCACTTCCTGATACACCTGGACAGGTGAAGCAAAGAAAAAAGTGTGTGCGAGTTTCTGCGGGATGCGAAGAGTCCAGACAAGCAGCTCTGAAATCCAACACAGAGTAAGTCAATTATTATATTAATCTCACCAGAAGTTCGGTTCTAAATTCGGTGTAATCCTGGGAAAGTCCAACCGGAAGCTGACGTTTCCACACTTTCTGCGCAGCTTTTCTTCTGCGATCCGTCCAGTTTGCGATATTTTCTCTCAGTTCGTCAGTTTGAAAACGAGCAGACTTCTGATGAAAGACAAACCTGAGATGATTAAAGGAAACTAGATCTGAGAGATCAGAACCTCATAAAGACGCTGATCATCTTTCATCAGGATCATTTAACAGCATGTTTGTTTTAGCAGGAAGGTTCATCTCTTCTTTCTGGAAGTCTGTTTTTATTAAAACGCAATTAAAATCAGCTGTCGGTGAGATTCTCTTCAGGAGGATCTGTCTGACAAACAAAGCAGCAGATCTCAGAACAGTTTTCATTTGGTTCCGAAAAGAAACGATCCACTTTTTTAAATAAGCAGAAGAACTGAATCAGGAACATTTCTGTGGTTTGGAGGATATAAGTTTTAATCATCTGAGAAAACTTTGTACATCATTTTTGAAAACATTGACAATGTGGATCAAAACAAACAGAAAAGCAGCAGGAAACATTGAGTTCATTATTACCAGCTGTATTTGTTTTTATGGTTCAGTTTCTGTATGTAAACTTTGTGATCACGTGTGTTTCTGTAACCTGGAACTGGAACTTAAAAAAACTCCACAGCTTCTGAGATGTTTGCTTTGGGACAGCTGATTTCTCTGGACTGAGGGTTTGTGAGTGTTTCCAAAGAGTGTTTGACCTCCAGTCAAAACTGGTCTGGTTTCAGGATGATGGACTCTATGAGGACTCAGCTTGTGAGCGCCATCCATCTGCAGGAGGTGGAGCTGCAGGAGACACCTGCAGACAACCAGCAGAATGGAAGTAACAATAACAACAACAACAATGGTGAGTTCAACAGAAATCAGTCTTTTTTTTTTTAACAACCTTCACGTTCGATTGAACTTTGTGTTGCTGCAGATCAGAAGTTCACCGTGGAAGAAGCCGTGGAAACAATCGGCTTTGGACGATTTCACATTATGCTGTTTCTCATCATGGGAGCCACCAGCGTGAGTTTTATTCTGCTGCGTAACCATGTGAACGTGTGTGTTTTCATGTGGTTGATGTTTGGCGTGTGTGCAGATCGTGGAAGCCATGGAGATCATGCTGTTAGCTGTAGCTTCTCCTGAGATCCGATGTGAGTGGCGTCTGGATGACTGGCAGGTTGCTCTCGTCTCCACGGTGAGTTTCTGATTTACGGACGGATCATGAACTCATCGCGTCAACATATCTCTTACATGAAGAGGTGCTACAACTGATCTGTGTTACTTCCTGTTTCCTGTAGATGGTATTTGTTGGCTTTATGGTTTGTGGAGTTTTATCAGGCTACGTCGCTGACAGATACGGACGCTGGAAGGTAAAAAATATCTTTTTAAATATGAAAAAATCAGATTTCTTTTTCAGTCTCCATCCTTTAGTTGCTGTTTATTTTTGTGTGTATTTTGACCTCATGTTACTGTGTGTGTGTGTGTATAATCCAGGTAGTGTGTGGAGGCTTCGTGTGGAGTGCTTATTTCTCTCTGCTCACCTCTTTCGCTCCTACGTATGGTTGGTTTATCTTCCTGCGCAGCATGGTAGGATGCGGCGTCGCAGGAGTGTCGCAGGGGTCAGCTGTTCTCCAACACAACATGCTGATTGGCCGATAGGTTTTTACCTGAACACCTCTAACTCAGGTGTTTGTTTCCTGTTCAGGTTTGTGTTGAAAACAGAGTTCATCCCAGCAAAGTATCGAGCCTTCCTGTTACCCCTGGCAACCGTAAGTTCATCACTTCTCACCACTTTTATTTTATCAATAAGTGAACATTATTATAAGATAATTCATTTTATCCTGTAAAAGCAACTGATGCTTGATTAAGTTTCCCATCATGCTTTTGTTTGTGCGTCAGATCTTCTGGATGACGGGCTCCATGCTGATCATCATCCTTGGAATGCTGGTGGTTCCTACTTTAGGATGGAGGTGGATGATCCGGCTCTCCATCACCCCGAGTATCATCCTCATCTTCCTCTTCAAGGTGCAGCTTCCTCTTCATCTTAAAAATAAAACAGATCATTTATGAGTTGCTGTTTGACCTGAACCGATTCATGTTTCTGTCTGATTCGATGTTTTCTCAGTTTATTCCCGAGTCGGCTCGTTACAACGTGTCGGCAGGAAACATGGAGGCTGCAGTTAAAACGCTGCGATGGATCGCCAAAATGAACCGAGCTTCTCTTCCTCCAGGACGACTGGTGGAGTCCGCTGAGGTACATGTTTTTTTTTTTTTTAGGATTTATTCAAACTTTCTTTCTGTAATATATTTACAAAAATGTGTCTTTGTAGGTGGACAAAACTTTATTCAACAATGTTTTGCTGTAAAAACAAAGGTTTTCCTAATGTTTCAATCTAAAAGGGGCAGTGTTGTAATTCCAGACGTGAACAGATGGTGGCGGTGTTTCCACACTAATATCTGTTTAGAAATAAAGAACTTGTTTTCAGAGACTCTTTTCCTTTATGTTGTATCATTTGCTTATGCGAGCCATTAAAATAGTTTGAATGCTGAAACAAAAGGTCACGAAACTTTTCAAATAGAAAGTTTAGACTTGACTTGGACAGTGTTTAACAATAAGTACACTCACCGGCCACTTTATTACGTACACCTGTCCAACTGCTCGTTAACACTTCATTTCTAATCAGCCAATCACATGGCGGCAACTCAGTGCATTTAGGCATGTACACATGGTCAAGACAATCTCCTGCAATTCAAACCGAGCATCAGTATGGGGAAGAAAGGTGATTTGAGTGACTTTGAACGTGGCATGGTTGTTGGTGCCAGAATGGCTGGTCTGAGTATTTCAGAAACTGCTGATCTACTGGGATTTTCACGCACAACCATCTCTAGGGTTCACAGAGAATGGTCCGAAAAAGAAAAAATATCCAGTGAGCGGCAGTTCTGTGGGCGGAAATGCCTTGTTGATGCCAGAGGTCAGAGGAGAATGGCCAGACTGGTTCGAGCTGATAGAAAGGCAACAGTGACTCAAATAACCACTCGTTACAACCAAGGTAGGCAGAAGAGCATCTCTGAACGCACAGTACGTCCAACTTTGAGGCAGATGGGCTACAGCAGCAGAAGACCACGCCGGGCTCCACTCCTTTCAGCTAAGAACAGGAAACTGAGGCTACAATTTGCACAAGCTCATCGAAATTGGACAATAGAAGATTGGAAAAACGATGCCTGGTCTGATGAGTCTCGATTTCTGCTGCGACATTCGGATGGTAGGGTCAGAATTTGGCGTCAACAACATGAAAGCATGGATCCATCCTGCCTTGTATCAACGGTTCAGGCTGGTGGTGGTGGTGTAATGGTGTGGGGAATATTTTCTTGGCACTCTTTCGGCCCCTTGGTACCAATTGAGCATCGTTACAACGCCACAGCCTACCTGAGTATTGTTGCTGACCATGTCCATCCCTTTATGACCACAATGTACCCAACTTCTGATGGCTACTTTCAGCAGGATAATGCGCCATGTCATAAAGCTGGAATCATCTCGGACTGGTTTCTTGAACATGACAATGAGTTCACTGTACTCAAATGGCCTCCACAGTCACCAGATCTCAATCCAATAGAGCATCTTTGGGATGTGGTGGAACGGGAGATTCGCATCATGGATGTGCAGCCGACAAATCTGCGCCAACTGTGTGATGCCATCATGTCAATATGGACCAAACTCTCTGAGGAATGCTTCCAGCACCTTGTTGAATCTATGCCACGAAGAATTGAGGCAGTTCTGAAGGCAAAAGGGGGTCCAACCCGTTACTAGCATAGTGTACCTAATAAAGTGGCCGGTGAGTGTAGATAAAAACCGAGCAACAAAAAATAAAGAGGTCAATGAATGATCCCTGAGGAACTCCAAAAATTTTATGCAAGATATACCAAGTCTTGTAGATGATCTTCAGATGGTTAAAATAAAAGTGATGGTTGTCTCATGTCTCAGACGTTTTAGGATAAATTATGTCTGTTTCAGAAAGATCGTGGCAACTGGAGAATCCTGATCAGTCCGTCTTTACGGAGGACGACCCTGCTTCTCTGGTATTCATGGTAATGATCTCCTATTTTAATATTTTTTAAACTTAAGCTGAGAATTGTTCCACTTCAGAACCTGGACTTAGTTTTGGTGTTATCTGTAGGTTTGTGGCATCCTTCGCGTATTACGGTTCGGTTCTCAGCAGTTCGGAGCTGCTGGAGAAGAACCTGTTGTGTGTGAGAAACGCCGACCGAGAGCATCAGGTCAAACACCGCCATGAGGATGGAGTGTGTTACTGCATCCCATTCGGAAGCAGCGACTATCAGACACTGCTCATCAGCTCCATGGGAGAGGTCGCATGTGAGTCCAGGGTTTAGGATTACAAAAATGAAGAAAATATTGAGTTGTGGAAGAATATTTAACTCCCTCTGAATCATGATCTAAAAGTTTCTTCAGATTTAATTTGTAAAATTGTGTCATTTCCATACCAGTTTTGTGTTTTCTCGATTTGATCTCTAAATGTATTTGCTTTAAGTTTAATTACATTTTTCATCCTACTAGAAGAATCCAATAATTTCAGAATTGATATTAAATATTTACTGTGACCAAACCAGAAGCATCCCTTCTCAACATCATCTCCAACATTTCTCATTCAACACTTGAGTGAGAAAATCCTGATTTATTTTTTTTATCACAGTCAGTTTTTAATTATTATATTAAAGGAAAAGCTTGCAAATGTAATTCTATAGTAAATTAATAATTGTGTAACTGTTGTGAAACAGGATCATTTTTTTAATATAAGTGATGCCACTAGAGGCAGCACTGAGCAGAAAACATCACTACATTTAGTTTTATTGTTTCTGTCTGCTTGAGTTTATTTTATTGATCATTATCTGAAGGAAACGTTACTTTACCAATGATTTAGTAAAGTTCACACTATGTGAGGTCCTAGATTTGGGTTCCTGTTTGACAGATTTGTCTCCTCTGTCCCCCCCAGTGGTCCCGATAAACATCGCCCTGCTCAACGTAGTTGGACGGAAGATGAGTCTGACTGTTCTACAGCTGATAACAGCCATTTTATTCATGATGGTCAACATCTGCACCACAATGTAAGAACTGCACAGAATCTGATCAGGTTCTATAGGCTGATCAGGTGTATCAGGTCATAAATAAAGACTGGGGTCTAATTTATAATGACATGTATTTTTTTTAGATTTTGTCAAAATTCATCAGTTTTTCATTTTTTTTTCTTTTAAGGTTTGGCTTTACTGTGCTGCTGTTCCTGCTCCGGTCTTTGGTCTCCATGAACTTTAATGTGGTTTACATTTATACTGCTGAGGTACGTCCACTCACTATTAGCTTCAGACTCATTTTTTGGGAGTTTTGTTGGTCGGATCTTTGCTGATTCTGAGCTCAGTCTCCTGGTTTTGGAAGTTTCAGATTTGTTTTCAGCTGGTGTTTAAAGGTGTTCGTGAATGAGGTCTCCGCTGATTTTATTTGGAGGTTCAATGATCAGGTTCAGGTTTCCAGGTGTTCTGTGTTTCCTTCAGGTGTACCCGACCGTGGCCCGCTCTTTGGGGATGGGTTTCTGCACGTCGTTCAGTCGGATTGGAGGAATGATTGCTCCGTTCATCGCTCAGGTGCGTTCACTGACCTGCTCAGCAAAATGAGTTTTGAGGTTGCTGCTGTCATTTATAGCTCTGTGTTAGGGCTGAACGATTTCTAAATTTATGACTGAAATTGCGACTTCTGAAAATGCAATCATGTGATTGCCAACGAGCGGTTTTTGTGTGTATACGCATGTGCCGCACCTGACTGACCCAGAATCTATTCGTGGTTTCCCAACCGCTCCGCCAAACTCGTCACTAAGAAGCAGCGTGGTATGCATGGACAGGTCATCTTAATCAATCAGGATCAACCTTCTCCTTACACCGTTTTATCGTGTAAAGTGTAGCAACATGGCGGATGGAGAAGCACCTTTGAGTGATTTAATAAGCAAAAGAAACGGCACGTCTGCTGTATGGGAATAGTTTGGGCTTCAGGCTGGAGATGTGCACCAAAAACAGGGTTTGTGTAAAACTTGTCGAGGAAACACGACCAACTTATACCGACACTTAAAAAATCACCACAAGCATTTGCATGATGAGTCTAATGAAAAATCCGGCGAAAGTGACGAGCATTTATCATTTGTTTAACTTAAATCTTGTAAAGTTGAAGTTTTGTTGCTTCTTTTTTCTATACAACAGTCAAAAGTTGCTTTTAATTCTTGAATTGCAACAACTACCTCTTGTCAAGGACTTTAAAGAAAATACATGCATGTTTTATTAATAAACACATTTGAAAATTATTCTTACCCTTAGTTTTCATATATAGTTTAAATACGCACATTTACAAAGACATTCAATGTTTACAGGTATACTTTTTTTGTCATGTCTGTAAAAATTTATACTGAATATTGTAGAGAAGCCTATTTTGTAGAAAATCGAGAATCAAATTGAAATCGCAATATCAGCCAGAAAAATCACAATTAGATTTTTTCCGAAAATCATTCAGCCCTACTCTGTGTGTACTTCAGGTGCTGATGTCTCAGTCGGTGATTCTGGCTCTCACTCCATTCGCTGTGGCCTGTGTGGTCTGTGCTCTGGGGAATTTCCTGTTACCTATAGAAACCAAAGGACGAGCGCTATTGGTGAGACATTTAGTACTCCTTTGTATTAACTTTATTGTAAAACTTCAGCATGAACAAGGACTGATGTCTGCTTTTCTTTTTTTTCAGCAAAACTCCTGAAGACTTCACTAATGAAATGGTTTTTATTTTTTGTCAAATGATATTAAATATGTTTCTTAGATTGAATGTTGCTGACCTTTAAAGATATTGCTACTTATGACAAACATGTAAAGATCAGAAAACGGGTTTATGTAGGACAGAAATTAAAACACTTTGAAGAACTTGAGCCTGTTCTGATCTTTTTCATGATCGTCACTTTCAATTAGAATTTTTCACTTTGAATCTAACAGGAAATATTAAAATTCTTTGTTTCCAGTGATGGACAAAAACTGTGACAGTTGCTGTTACACTGAAGCTTCTGTGAAAATCTCATCTGTTTAGTTTTTTTTTTCTTTATTGAAAAGCTAAATCATACAGATATATTTATTTAATAACAGCTTAGAATAATCAGAAGATTAAATGTATTTCTGTAACATTTATCTTTAAAACTAAAAGGTTTCTGCTAACTCCATAGATTCGAAAGATGATGGCTGAATGCTGATTGGAGGTTTCATGTTACCATGGCTACCCTTTGCTGGTGCCACCTGCATTCAAAATTTAAACATTATTTGTTTAATCCAGTTTATTCTCTCAGGATCAAATTCCAAACGGGTCATTATACATCGCACTTTACTCCAATAATCCAGAGCTAATAATGTTTAAAAGGTTATTTATATTAAAGTTCCAATGCTGAGGAAATAGTGACATCTAGTGGCATAAATGTGTAATTGCAATTGAACAACCTTTGTCTAAATAAACATTTGATATTTGAATTGTCTCAATGTTTTTTTCTCCTGAATGCGAGGATTAATTTCCTAACTGAAAATAAAAAAGCCAGATTGCAGAGTCAAATCTAATCTTGAACATACCCTTTTGTTTTACTGATCTAATAAGTCTAGAAAGAAAATTTATGCAAAAAGGCAGGTGATGTGTGTAGTATCTTTAAGGATGTCACTGCGGCTCTGGTGAAGATGATCTGTGGCCGTGGTCTTTCGTTAAGCCTGTTAGCTCCCGGGTTACAAACGGATCTGGATCAGCTCTCAGCCTGACACTGATGGGTGGGGCTTGTTTCGTTTGACTACGCCCTGCTGGCCTCAGCCATTGTTTGTCCTATGGGGACTAATGTCAGTCTAAGACCTTGTGTGGACAGTAATTGAAAGTGAGGAGGTCTTTCTGAGTGTGTCATTGTGTTTCTTTGCGTGGATCTTGGAGTGTTAGTCCGTGTGTGTGTGTGTGTGTGTGTGATTAGAGTGGATTAACTCACGGCAGTCAGCAGTTGGAGAGACGAGCAGCAGACAGTCGGTGACTCAGATGTGAGTAAATTTCACATTTTGAATTTAAATGTGTTCAGATCTTTATAGAATTTATTGTTGTAGATCTTTAGAATACTGTTTTATATATAAAATATATATTTTCTGTTTGTTTTGTTTTGACCAGCCTTCCTGATCACACACACAAGAAATGTCATGGTCTGTTTTTCTCTTTACTGATTTGAACTGCTAAAGTAAAACCACTTGCATCTTGTGTAACTTCTTTTACCCAGACTGGGGTTTTAAACTCTGCATCATAGAAACAACATTTAAACAAAGTAGAAATGCAGATCAGATTTTCAAAGCACCTGATCGGGTTCACTGCAGGTCGTCCTGCTAAAGACAGGAGCGCTAAATGTTTCTTTAAACACTACAAGAAGCTCTAACAACTTGCTTTAATTTTCATTTTTCTTTTTTTTTTTTTTTTACTGAAGTTGAATGAAAAACTCAACTTGTTGCTGTTACGTGACTAAATTTATTCTAAAATCTAGTTTGTTGCATGTTTTGATCATTTTGTCTTCCTGTGCTTGTGAGTTCTGACTTCTAGCTCCAGTTTTAAGGTTCAGGGTTTGTTTCAGGTTCGGGTTCTCGGTCCTGGGGATAAATCATCATGGTCTTCAGAAATACAGAGTGAGGACTGTGTGTTGGTACTTGGTACAGATGGGTCAGCTCTGTGTGAGTGTCTTTGTTTCTGATTCTGACGACAGGTCATGTGACCACATCTCAGCTCCGAGGGAAGAATCTTTTTGTCACTGAATCTAAAGGGTTTTATTTTGAAAGGATATGCTCATTAAATTTTGAGTTAAGTTTTCTAAAGTTTTGTAAAATGTTTATCCAACATGGGTCAGATTATATGAACTATAAATATAAATCTGGTTATTTTCAGGGAACAACTGGAGAAAGAAAAGAGACAGAACCTGCTCTTTGATTCCAGGTCACTCTTTCAACGCTGACACAGTTTTCTTCTTGGATATTTAGTCTTTCCGCTTGTATAGTTGGTGACACCTCTCCTTATGTTAATTGTTTAGATGAAGCTAGTGTTTTTGCTGTAAGAACTTTCCAGCAGCTGAAATAACTTGAGAACTAACAGCCAATCAGAAGAAACTATTTTAACCATGAATCAGTCGAGGCTCCTTCTTTCTTCTAACACCACAGCACCGAAACTTTTAAACTTTATGAACAGTTATATGGTTATGTCACTTCCTGTCCTTTCAGCTGATGTCAGAGGGCGAGCTGGAGACCATCAGTGACATCATCAGAAGGTGACACCCTCGGGGGTCACCATGGGAGATGAGGCCTACCCAGAAGGCCGAGCTCAAGAGCTGTTTGATGAGTTTGTGTTGGCGTTGACCTGCAAGGCAACGCTGCGCTCCTTCAGCCAGTTGTGTGAACATCTGCAGCTGGACCACAGCACTGCTGAGAGGCCGTTGTACCAGCCAATCAAACGCCGCCTCAATTACTGGAGGGCCAATGCCTTGTGGGCCAAATTGGACAGAAGAGCAGCACAGCTGGAGTACCAGAAGGCCCGAGTCTGCAGCAACATGACTGTAAGTGTAACATCAGAATTCCAAATCCAACGTGCTGAACTTGGACTGGTTCCACATGAGAGGAACCTGAAAACTGAAGCTTCTGCTTCCTGTTTTAGAAACTCACAGTCCGGATCGGGTCAATGTTCTGATCAGCCTCATGAAATTACGATGAAAGTTTATTATAAACGACATGTTTTAATTGGTCTGACGTTTTCTCTCTGATTGGTCAGTGTGTGATCATCGGGGCGGGACCGTGTGGTCTCAGGACAGCAGTAGAACTGAGCTTGATGGGGGCTCGGGTGGTGGTGCTTGAGAAGAGGGACTCGTTTTCCAGAAACAATGTGCTCCACATGTGGCCCTTCACCATCCACGACCTGCGGGGACTCGGAGCCAAAAAGTTCTACGGGAAGTTCTGCGCCGGCTCCATCGACCACATCAGTGAGTCGCTTTGTTCAGTTTGAGTAAAACAACTGGATCATCTTCTCAGCATCATCACCTGACTCTGTGCAGGTATCCGTCAGCTGCAGCTGGTCCTGCTGAAGGTCTCCTTACTCCTGGGAGCTGAAGTTCACGTGAACGTGGAGTTCAAACAGCTGGTGGATCCACCAGAGGACCAGGACCGACAGAGTGAGACCTCCGACTTTCACTGAACAGGCTGCTGTCTGTAAAACTAGATCTTAATGTTCTCTAAAGGAAACTGACGTTTCCTACAGCAGGAAACAAAAACTCATAGCTGAGTTGTAATTTTTACAACTAAAAGGAGTGAAAGTAGCTGATAGATCACACAGTTTAGTTCAGGAAGTTATGTGTTAGAAAAGTGGATCTTTAACGCAGACTGTTTCCCTGTTCAGAGGTGGGCTGGAGGATGGAGGTGAGTCCAAAGTCTCATCCCGTCAGTCAGCTAGAGTTTGATGTCATTATCGGAGCTGATGGACGCAGGAACACACTGCCAGGTAAGTTCAGCGCGTAAATATTTGTATAAAGATGAGATTCTGTTCTGAAACTCTCAGGTGAGAGACATCTTCTGTGTGTGCGATCAGGTTTCAGGCGTAAAGAGTTTCGGGGGAAACTGGCCATCGCCATCACGGCCAACTTTAAAAACAGAAACACTTCAGCCGAGGCCAAAGTGGAGGAGATCAGTGGAGTGGCCTTCATCTTCAACCAGAGGTTCTTTCAGGAGCTGCGACAGGAAACAGGTTCGTCTGTGAAGTAGTTCTTACAGAATCACCTGGTCTGAGTTTAACATAAACACCTGTTTCAGGTATTGACCTGGAGAACATCGTGTACTACAAAGATGATACTCACTACTTTGTTATGACAGCGAAGAAACAGAGTCTATTGGATAAAGGAGTCATTCTACAGGTGAGTTCAACACCTTGAGTCAGTCTGTTTCTCTTCCCTCAGGTGTGTAACTACCTGTCCAGGTGTGTTAACCTCAGAGGAGCCGTTATTAATCTCTTGTTCTTCTGTCAGGACTTTGCAGACACCGAGCTGCTTCTCTCTCGAGGTAACGTGGATCAGGAAGCTTTGCAGGCGTACGCCCGGGAGGCTGCTGACTTCTCCACCAATCATCAGCTGCCGTTTCTGGACTTCGCCATGAATCACTACGGTCAGCCGGATGTTGCCATGTTTGACTTCACCTGTATGTACGCGTCAGAGAACGCCGCCATGGTCTACCAACGCCACGGACAACAGCTGCTGGTCACGCTGGTAGGAGACAGTCTGCTAGAGGTGAGACAGGTGTCTGGAGCGTGGGAGACGGGCTCAAGAACTGCTCTCCTGTCCATCCTCCTTTCTGTCCTGCTGTCTGTCTTTCTGTTTGTCTTTCTGTTTGTTCTGTTGTCTATCCTCCTGTCCATCCTCCTTTCTGTCCTGCTGTTTTTGTCTTTCTGTCTGTCTTTCTGTTTGTTCTGTTGTCTGTCCTCCTGTTCATCTTCCTGTCTGTCCTCCTGTTTGTTCTCTTGTCTGTCCTCCGGCCCATCTTTCTGTCTGTCCCACTGTCTGTTCTCTTGTCTATCCCTTTGTCTGTCCTCCTGCCCTTCTTTCCGTTAAACTTCCTGACTGTTATTCTGTTCTTCTTCCTGTTTGTCCTCCTGTTTGTCCTCCTGCCCGTCCTTCTGTCTGCAGCCGTTTTGGCCGATGGGGACAGGTGTAGCTCGTGGGTTTCTGGCTGCTCTGGATTCAGCCTGGATGATACGAAGTTGGGCTCAGGGTGGAGCTCCTCTGGATGTCCTGGCTGAGAGGTGAGGACACACCTGAACAGGACATACCTGCTGCTGTCTCACATCTTTTTATATCATGTCTGTCTGGATTTTAGGGAAAATTTGTATCGTCTCCTCCCTCAAACGACTTCAGAGAACATGCAGAAGAATGTCAGTCTGTTTACAGTGGATCCAGCAACAAGATACCTAAACATCAGCCCTATGACTGTCACACCTGCCCAGGTGACTTCTGAAAATATTGAGAAATAAAGGCAACTTTAATTTTATGTTGCTGATTAACTTTATACAGCTAAGATAATGTTGTAAAACTTGAATCGGCTGATTTTATAAAACAGTTTTTGTTTCCAGGTGAGACACCTGGTGGACACGGGAGAGCAGGAGGGACCAAACACAGATAAAAGTGATATAATCCGACTTCCCTCTCCTAGAACATTAAGACAAGGTGAGTTGATGTGTTTTACAGTCTAACTGTAATGCCCAATACGACCTGATGGTGGCAGCATTGTGTCGGTTTAAACACCAACCAAACAGAAATACATCTGAACAGTTTATTCTGATTGTTTGATTATTATTTCAGCAGTTGTGCAAATGAAAATGAATCTATTATATATTCTGTAGAACAGTTAAAGCTTCAATCTGATTGGTCTCTTTCACAGAGTCCTTCTCTCAGACCAATCAGCTGCTGACTTGGTGTCAAGATCAGACCCGTGGTTACAAAAACGTCACCGTTAGTGACCTGACGACTTCCTGGAAGAGTGGCCTTGCCTTGTGTGCTCTTATCCACAGATACCGACCGGATCTGATGTAAACACTTCATGTGTTATTTTTCTTTGAAATGCAAAGACTATTTCCAGCAGCGTGTGTCAATCTGCTGCCAATTATTGCTGTAATTATGTTTTTTTAATAAGCCACTCAGTAGGTCTTTGAATTTTTTGTATCACTGAGTTTATAGTGAGTTGCTCCTCAGAGTTGAGGCTTTAAAAACAATTGTGACTTTTATACGATTTGTGATGACCTCCTTTTTAAAACTTCAGAAATTATGAATCTCTGAATGAGTCATCGTTTGAAGAAAACATTCAACTTGCCTTTGATGTGGCTGAACGAGAGTTTGGGATTTCTCCTCTTGTAACTGTGGAAGAAATGTCATCTGTTGGAGAACTGGACTCTTTGTCCATGGTGATGTACCTGAGTCAGTTCCACCAGCTTCTCAAGGATCCACTGCCCCCTGCTGGTGAGACTGTAGAATGCAACAAAATCAGTAAAAATATATTGAATTAAATGAAAATTTGTATCAAAAACAAAAAGAAAAAACTTGATTTTTGGGTCTCTAAATCTCCAAAGCTAAAATTCAAACACAAATGATCCAGAAAGATTCAGGTTTATTGATTTTAGACTGATCTGACAAATTCACTGTGTCTTCAGAAAGTTTTGGGCAAACACACTTTTGTTTCTGTATCAGTAAAGCAGATGATGTTGGTGTTTGTTTCAGGGAGCTTCAGTCAGAACGCTGACCTGAGAGCAGCACTCATCACTCCAGTCTCCCTCCTCAGCAGACTTGGGACTAGTCCATCCAGGAAGAGAAACCCAAAGGTACCTGCTGCTGCACCTGGTCACACCAGCTGATTTCTGTCTGAGATTTAATGTGGTTTTGATCTGCGATCTGTGCAGGAGAACAAAGACGCCGTGAGCAAAAGGAGGAAGTCAAGTGAGACACGTGAAGAAGAGGTCGGTCATTCTTCAGAGTCAATCAGTCTTGTAGGTTTTTCTGTAGACAAAAGACATCCATCCATCCATCCATCTATCCATCCTTCCATTTATACATACAAACATTCATTATCTTTCACACACTCACACCAATAGTCTACATTTATCATCATCAGTGAACTTAACATGCAGGTTTCTGTGAGAGAAAACTGAGTCTCCAAAGAAATCCCACATGCACAGTGAGAACATGTAAACACCAGGAGGGTGTACCTTCAGGAGGGAGGACCTTCAGGAGGGAGGACCTTCAGGAGGGAGGACCTTCCTACTGCAAGGCAACAGTAATACCAAAAAGACTGTTTGACTAAAAAAGTCTTCATGAAAACAAATTACTCACCGACACAATGAAGAAGAAAAAGACTC
Organism: Pachypanchax playfairii; assembly: GCA_006937955.1. Taxonomy (NCBI): domain Eukaryota; kingdom Metazoa; phylum Chordata; class Actinopteri; order Cyprinodontiformes; family Aplocheilidae; genus Pachypanchax; species Pachypanchax playfairii. The sequence goes on from SSNP01000330.1 coordinate 270,766, forward strand.
TCCTGATGAAGATTCAAACATGTTGTACTAAAACATAAAGACATTCTGTTTCTCTCAGGTGAAGCCTAAAATCTTCTCTTTGGTCTTCTAGTCATGTGACCTGAATGGTGATGTGAAAGAAGCGTTTGAAGGTGGAACAAGTCAGTCTAGAGTTCGTCTGATGGCCAATCAACTTCAAGCAAAGCTGAATGAGAGCTCGGCAACTTGCGTGACTTCTTCTTCTTCTGCTTCAGCTTTACGTCAGCAGGTGGGAGCCCATTGATTTCTAATCAATAACATCAATACCCAGTGGGTGTGGTCAAACTTCAACCTGTCACCAACTGAACTTCAGACTAAATCTGGAGGTCAGATCAGGTTGTTATTAACTGATTTTTTTTTTTAAAGCAGAGCAACTTTTCTGCTTCCTGTTTCTAAACTAGTTTTGCAGCAGCTGATCAATAAAAAGAAGTTTAACGCTTTTAATCACGATCCTCATATTAACCAGCAGGGGGAGCTGCTGTCCAACCTCTCTTCCTCTTCAGACAGCCAGCAGGCCACACCTCCTGTTCAGGTGTCATCATGGAGACCGGTAAAGACGAGTAGAACCCAGTGGAGACCAATAGACCCTCTGAGTTTCCTTTGTCCTCTTAGATTCCTGATTCTTTAGAAAGAGGTTTAGAAAATAGGATTTTACCTTCATGGGAAATGAAAATTTGATCAGAGGCAGTCGGCTCAAAGAGTTTTATGTTACATTTGAAAATCAAGGGCAGGATTTTATCCTCCTGAGCGGCTGCAGCTCAGCTCTTAGAAACCATCTGTAGTTTGTAGAACTTTGAAGCTGTTTACACTAGAAATAACCTATAGGGGGCGCTGCAGCTCAGAGGTGAAATCAGTCTGAACCAAACTGAGTTCTGAATATCAACAGAGCAACTTCCATACAGTAATCTATGACACGCATGGAGCTGCCAGATCTTAAAGAGACACGCATCAGTTTCTGATCAGTTTGAGCTTCCTGCATCCTTAGAACCCATCCCCCCTGAGTCTGGACCCGACTGATGGTTCTGCTCTTTCTGTCAGAAAAAACGAACTCTTCAACAGGAGCAGATGAGTTTTCGGTTTAAAGAGAGGATCAAGTCTCAGTGTGTCTCCAGCAGGGACGAGCAGGTAACGGTTTGTGGACTCTGTCCAAGCTGTCGGACCCACCTTGACTGTTCTGTAACTTTAAGAGAGAACTCTGTGATTGTTCATCCTCCAGCTGCACTTGTCCTCAGTCTGATCCCTGAAGCGATTCACGGCTTCATGTGACCAATAAGTGAGTTTGATGAATAGGTTGTATTGAGGAGACGAGCTGGTTTCAGATCAGCCTGCAGCTCTGTCAGATGAACCGCTGAAGGTTCGTTGGGTTTGATGACTGAGGACTTTGTGCAGCTGAACCTCAAAAGCCTCAAACCAACATCACAATCAGTGTTTTTATCATCCTCGTCAAAACAAAGTTCAGGCACGCAGCTGATTACGATCTCCATAAAAACAGCTTTAGTATTGTTGGGACAGTTTTGTTATTTATTAACAAAACAAACAGAGACATTAAACTGGAGTAAAATGCAGAATAAAGCTGGAAGCTTAAAAATGTAAATCATTTAAATTCTTCAGATTGTTTATTTTCAGAATTTTGTCGACTCAGAAACCCTGATTGTGTTGATGATGTTCATTCTGTCTTTGTTGCTGACCTTCCCTGTCTGTCCGCCCGTCCATCTGTCTGTCTTTCCATCCATCTGTCCACAGTGTCTTCAGATGTACACGGGTGGAGTGAGCTCATTGGCTGAGCAGATAACGAGTCGTTTTCAGACTCAGCAGCGTTGTGATGTGGTACGACAGTTTGTTCATCTCAAAAAGATGAAATAAAATAAAACTCTTCATAAATCAAACATTCAGCTGGACTAAAAGACAAGTTGATTGTCTTCTTCTTTTTAAAAGTTATTTTTATATTTTTGTTTTTCCCCTCTAAGTTATTTAATTTAAAGGTTCTGTATCCTGCTATTTTACAGCTGTCAACATCTGTGATCGCCACATTTATAATAGAATCTTACCTTTGGTGTTATATAATCTTCATTTGTCCTAAAATATAACTTATATTCTCAAGTTATTCTTCGACCAGGAAGTAAACCGCTCAGTTTACCCAAAATCCCATCTCTCCCCCGGGAGTGCCTCCCCTCGAGCTGCCTGAATAAAATAGTGAATAAATTCCTGTAACTCTTGCAGCCAAATACACATTTTTACTGAGATATTTTAGAACACGCCGGGCACTTCCTGGTGTAACATTGTTACATCACTATGTTACACTCAATCGTTTTCCAGGAGAGAGTGGAGCAGCTGCTCAGAACACAGGATGGATTACTAAGGAATGTGTGATTTAAGCCAAAAACCACTCTGGGGATGGGGGGGGGGGTTAATTAGGGAATAGCATCATAACATGTTAAAAGCTCCAAATAGTTGATTTTGCATGATATAGGACCTTTAAATTAAAATGAACATACTGTAGTTTAGTACTTTTCTTCTTTGATGTCTTGTTTTTATAATCTTTTATCTCCTTTCTTCTTTTTCTCTTTGTTTTCATCACTCTTTTTCTTTTCATTTAGTTGCTTCTTCACTTGCTTCAGTATAATTCTTTCGCTTTGAACTCTGTTTCTTTTTTAACTTGCTTTCAGATCTTTCAGTTTCTCCTCATTACCTTTATTATGATTTGATTTGTTTTCTTTCAGTTGATGTCCACATTCCTTTAATTTCTCTTGTTTTCTTTATGGTCGTCTCTTCTTTCAGTGTTTTCGTGTCTCTCCATCCATCCAGGTGTCTGTCGGCAGTGACGTCTGTTTCTTCTGTAAACAGAAGGTTTACGTGATGGAGCGTCTGAGTGCTGAAGGTCTTTTCTTCCATCGCAGCTGTTTTCGTTGTGATTCTTGCAGCGTTTCCCTCAGACTGGTTTCTTACAGCTACGACCAAAGTAGAGGTCAGTAAACAGACGTCTCACCTGACTCTCTCACTGTGTGTCATCAGAGTCAGAACTCCAATGCATGAAACATGAAACATGTATGATCAGAGCTACTCTTAATGGAAAGAACTCTCCAATAAACCTTCAGAAAAAAACATGTTCCTTTCACTGTTTGTTCACCGAGTAGTTTCATGGTGTTTCACAGGAAACGTTGGAACTGCTTTAAAGTTAGAAAACAAATCCATAAAAAACAGTTTCAAGTGTTAAACTTCCAGTTTTCACGGCATTTTTTTAAATACTTAATATTACATATTGAATGCCTTCAAAGTGAATGTGCAGAAGCTGAATTTTCATTGAAAACAGTGACATTTTGATCAAAGACAAACGACAAACTTATTTTTTGAAGTTTTAGTCATTTTTTTTAGAATAAGTGATGAAACAGTAGTCGGTGGATGCTGCAGGACCTGCAGGCACAGAAACACATTCTGCTCTTTGTTATGTGTTCACTCATGACTCCAACAGGAGGATAAAGCCTCTTTATGTCCGACTTCAGAACGTCCCATTTTTATTTGGAGCTTGATAACAGAAAAATATCAAACAAGAAACAGAATACCAGTGACAACCATCAAACTGCTGAAACAAACAAGAGTTTACAATGATAATAAAAGAACAGGACTGCTGTGAGACAGGTGAGTCTGTCTGACGCTGAAGACTCTCGTTAGGCAGCTTGTCTCTCTGATTTCACGCCTGTCACCACATTCATCTGATTACAATCACATGATGCTGTCATGTGACCAGCCGGCTCACTTCAGCCTCCAGCTTCACCACCAGCACTCTGAGAGAATTGTTGTCTCCACATTTTATCTGATCCAAAGTTTTCTTTGTGTGACAGCGGCCAATCAGAGCGCAGTGGTCACATGACCTCAGTTTGAAGCTGAGGCGGGAGTCTGTGTGAAGAATGCTATAAAAACAGGTTTTTAGTTCAGTGTTCAGTCACAGCTGATGGAGAAGGAACCTTATCTTTGTCCTGATTCTGTCCCTCTCAGGGAGGTTTTATTGTTTGCAGCATCCCGATTGTCAGCTGAGCGCTCCGACTGTCAGAAAGAGGCCGACTCCGTCTTCTTCACATCGAACGTCATCGGTGAGACAAACGTTCAGTCTGAGTAGAAACTGAACCAGAACTTCTGGATGGTTCTGCTGATGTTTCACCTGGTTGTCATTCTGCTCTCTTTTTAGCTTGAAGTATTCTGTGAACATTTATTTTCCTGCAGAACTTTGTCGTCTGATTAGATATTTTGTTTTTTCCAGGCGTCTCTGACTTCACCTCTCTCTGACTCTCTGATCACAAACGAGCGCCGTCGATCTTCAGGTGAGCTCACCTGTCTGTCAGTCTTTATTCGTGTTCACGCTGAAGGTTCTCCTTAAACCCGAATCAATGTGGGCTTTAGTGTGTGTGTGTTTCTGTGTGTGTCTGTGTGTGTGCGTGTGTGTGTTGGTGTGTTTGCAGCTGCGTCTGTGATGACGACAGCGACGCCGGAGAGGATTGAGCTGGAAAACTGCAGATGGAGTTTGAAGGATGAGTTGCAGGAGGAACCTGAGGAGGTCTCGGAGGAGATTCTGAACCGCTTCAACCTGAACATGAAGCATGAAGACCACATCAGGTGCAGGTGTGGACTGGAAGTGGATCAGGTCAAAAAGAAGCAAAAATAATGACGAAGACTCTAAAAAATCTATCTGTCACGTTTCAATAAATCCTCTTTTCTGACTTTCTACAACAGAAAGTTGTAGTTAAATTATCTTTGAGTCTAAATAAATTTTTATTTTGGGCAGAGTTAAATTTGTCTTTTAAACTTAAATCTTGTCCCTAATGATTTTAACTTCAAACGTACAATTTTTAAAAGTGAATTAATAGTTTTTACTGAAATTGAACTTTTAGGAGTGAAACTTACAGTAGTTATTTTTTACATGATCATATTTTTATATAAATACACAATTTTTTAAATCATATTTCTTTCTTATGAACCCAAATTATGTTTGAATTAATTTAACTCTAACACAAATAAGATGGAAATAAAAACAGTAGAACTGGTTTAGAAGCATCTTATCTTTAGGTTTTAATGAGTCTCTGTTATTCCGTTTTTTTTTTTTTTTTTTTTTTTTTTTTTTTTTTTTTTTTGTTTTGTTTTCTTTTTTCAGATTTATTCATAATATTTAAAGAGGCCCTTCCATTAAAAACAGTTTTTCTGAGGTTTCTGTTGAATATTTTAGCTCCACAGGTGTTCTTACCTTCATAGTGGGTGTGAAAACAGGTCAACAACTTCTCTTTCAGTTTTTATCTCTCAAACTACGCAGGTGGTGATAAAACCCGAGTTCTAACGGCCTGTATCTGTTTCATCACAACTTCTTTGTTTGTTAGTGTTCGGCAGCTCCCGCAGTTGAAACCACGCCTAGCATGCTGCTGGCTAAAAGCTGTTAGCATAACGTAGCAAACAGGAAGAGAGGGAACGCCTGATGTTACCATGCGCAGTGGGGCAGGAAACAGTATACCTTGCTCTCATAGGCTAGTTTGTTAGCCAATCAGAGTCCAGCAAATCTGAATAATGAATATGAACAATCTGCCGCCTGAAGCCTGACGGAAGGAGCCGGAACCACCCGAATTTTAACGCAGACAGATTGAAAGGTCTGTTAATCAGTGTTTCCTGGTGTTTTTTAGATATAAATGTTTCATATTACTGGTTAATACTCATGAAATAACCACAAAGTCCTGAAATTTGTATGAAATGGCCTCTTTAAATCCTTTTTAACTTATTGATAAAATCTCAGTTTTTAAGCTACATTTACTCTGATTCTTGAATTCTTACATTTCCTTCCTGGGAATATTTTTTTCTGAATTCTTATTTTTTGAAAAGCTTTATTTTGTTGTTTTACGATGTGTGTGTGTTTCCTGCTTTCAGTTCAGAGGAAGAGGAGGGTGGAGAAGTTCCACATTGTGGTGGCTCAGAGGAGAGCACAGCTTCATGGAAGGAAGCTGCGTCCCCTCAAGGAAGTGAGGAGGAGGAGGAAGGCAGTGAGGAAGAGTCCAGTGACGGTGAGTTAAAGGGTCTATTTGTTTGTTTTAAATCCTCCAGAGGGCTGATCCAGAAGCAGGTTCTGAGTTAATCCTGGGTGAGTTTAAGGAAACTCTGAGTTTTCTGTTCCAGAAAAAGGCAAATTAAGCTTCGAGTCTGTCACCATGGAAACAGACTTCATGAACTCAACCTGCAGATTTTTTACCTGCTCCTCCCACATGTTGCCGTCTGACTTTTTATTTTAAATGTCTGTAACTGTTTATCATGAGCTTGAAGGACCTCGTACTACAGGAGTGTAAGTTCAGGTTTTTCCTGGTTGCCTTGTTGAATCCAGGTATCAGGGTTTGATTGATGATGGCTTTTCATTCCAGTCATTCTCAGGTGGGATTCCAGGTGCTGCTCAGGGCAGCTGTGGCTACAATATGTAGTTTATCACCACTAAATGTGTGAGTGTGTGCTTGAACAGGTATATGTGAATTTATAATGTAAGTCACCTGAGGAGCGCTATACAAATACAAGACCAGAATTGATTGAACTTATTGAAATCAGCTGTTCTAACACAGAGTTAACGATGAAGCTGCAGTCTGTTGAACCCCTCTGATGTCGGCTGTTACTGCTGTGTGTGATGTGTTGTTGTTGTTTTGTGTGTGATGTGTTGTTGTTTGTCTCGCCCTGCTGGTAGAAGGGGAGTACAGCCCCTGGGAGACGGAGCGTCACTCTGGTCTTTGGCTCCTGTTAGAGGAGAAAGGTAGAATAACAACTAACCAAACTCTTAATTAAAACTCTTATTCACGGTTTGGTTCCTTCATCCTAATATGTTCAACACATAAAATATACCTTCTTACAAACGTTACTTTAGAACTAAGACTGTAAAAATTAAATTAAATTAAAATTAATTAACACAACCTTTAAAGGTACAGTATGTACAAATTTTAAAGGTAAATACTCACCCAACAGTCTAATGTCCCACTGATGTTGAAAACAAAGTCCCATTGTAACAGATCTCGATCTCAGTCGGCTGGGTGGTTTCTAGTTTCTGTCACTTTAAAAACGCTGGTCTGGACCAGAATCATTATTTACACGTCCAGACTTCCTGGTTCCATAACGAATCACATGTGAGTCTGCAAGGCTGCCAAGTCTTCAACACAAGCAGCTGTAATTCCACAACGAGCAGCAGCAAAAAGTCAGAAACCACCACATCCTTCCAACTGATCAGCCGAGCTGCATGTGATGGGGCGTTCAAACGCACTTGGGAAAACTCAATGCTGAACAAATAGACCTTCAGACATTCCCAAAAATTGAACAAATACAAGAGAAACAAAATGAGGATCAACATCAGAACTGGCAACCCAACAGAAACATCAGGGAGGGGAGGGGGGAGTGGCTGAAAGCAGATGTTTTTTTTTTATTTACATGAACTGCGGAATTCGGATTTGACAACAAGGTCTAATTCTTACATACTGTACCTTTAATCATTTTTAATATTTACAGATTTATTCTGTGTCCTCCCTTATTGCTGTTATTTCATCTCTTCATTTCTTCTTTTGAAAAACTTGATTTACTTTCTTCCTATTTTAATTTATTGTTGTTATTTTTGTTAGTTATCTCTGTACTTTCTTGTCCCTTCCTCTTAGAGGGGGAAGCCTCTGCTCCTACCTCAAACACACCTGAGGGGGGTGTCTCCACCTCCAGCTCTCAGCCCTGCATCACCTCCTCTCCATCCTCCTCTGTAACTCCCATCAAAGTATCAACACCCTCCACTGCCTCTTTTATCACATCATCTGACTCCACCCCTGACCTGGAAGCCACCAAAGCTCCTCTTTCACCTGTCATCATCATGAAAACAACAACACAGGAATACAATGCTCGTCTTACTGCGAGAGGGCGGGGCTCGTTTGACGATATCACACCTGAACTGCCAGAGAAGAAGCCCCTCCTCCAGGAGAGGTCAGATGATCAGGAGGTGGAGTCAGAGGATGAACTGTCAGATGGTGACAAAAGGAGAAGACACAGAGGAGCTCACAGTCTCCCACCCCGCCTCCTGCCATCTCTACAGACAGGGGGCGGAGCTCGCCTTCTACACCTAAAGGAGAGGATCCGAGCAACTTCCCCGCCTAGACAAATTGAGGTGGGAGGGGGCGGAGCCAGATCCCTGTTGAAAGCAGTGTTCTCTGGATCCAGGCAGAAAGAGAAGGAAAGAAGCAGAACTTTACCTGCAGAGCAGCTGAAGAAGAACACAGCCAATCAGAAGAGAGTTTCAGGTGATGACACAAAAATGTCTCAGTCAGTCAGAATGATGATGTAATAATATTAAGACTTACTGTCTTTCCAGTGACGGGAGAAGAGTCTGATCTGGACTCATTAACCCTGTTGCAGAGATGTTCACTGAAACCAAAAAAGAATGTAAGAACCCACCTGACACAAAGCAGCCAATCAGATAGTCCCTCAGACAGCTCTGATCTGAAGTATCCTGATGTTTGCAGCTGCAGTTGGACCTACTAGACCTCATGTCTCAAATCCAGAAGGTCACTGTGAAGGAAGAAGAAGAAGAGGAGGAGGAGAACAAGGAGGTACCAGCTGATGGTGACATCAGTGTTTCCTGTTGTGGTTTTATGAAGACCAGAGACCTTAATGAGACCTGGACGTGTTTCATATAATAAAAAACTTTTTATAAGTTTTCATTTGACAGAATGAAAATTTAGAATTTTTCAACAAGTTTTGTGATATAAAGGAAAGATTCTGTATCTTAATTCGAAGGTTTTTGTGATTGTTGCTTTAGATTCAAACTGAACTAGTCCTTATTGGGTTTAAGTTGAACCTCAATGGATTCTGGACTGAACTGGACCTGGATCCGTTGATGTAAACCTGCTTAGATCTTGGACCTTTAGTTTTCTGTTTGTTGTTATTTCACCATCTCCTGTCCTCCTTCTTCGTGTCTTTCAGTTGACATATGTTCCTCACGCTCTGGCCTTCAGAAGATTGTATGCCAACAAGGTACAGACACATCCTGGCTTCACAGATCCAGCTGTCCAGGTCCCATCTTATTTCTGTCCCATCTTCACCCTCAGAGACAACCCATAAAGAACCAAGTCCAGGACTCTGATGGGCAGTCTTCTTGTCCCACTGAGGTTGTGGGAGTCCTGGTCCAGCCAAAGGAACAGTCCAGTTTGAGTGTGAAGGAGACCATGTTCCAAAAGGAGCAAGAGGACGAAGATCTGGACACCAAGATCACTCGAAGGGTTCAAAGAGTTGCTCGAAGACAAGCCAAACAAGAACAGCTGAAGAGACTGCACAAGGCCCAGGTGATGTCACCTGAGATCAGAGAGGGTCCAGTTCAGGATCAGAGGATGTAGAATGATGTTCTGTTTGTTCTGTTTCAGATGATCCAAAGGCAGCTGCAGCAGGTGGAGGTGAAACAGAGAGAGCTGGAGGAGAGAGGTGTGATGGTGGAGAAAGCTCTGAGAGGAGAAGCAGGTACAAACCTGAGCTCTTACCTGACGACTCCTGTCTCCACCTGAACACTTCAGATATCGTCACCTGAACTAGAACAGTTCATTTTATCTTTTGTTACTAACTGAACTCATCTCAGTTGAATATGTTTTTATCTGAACACACCTGCGTTTCCAGCTCAGCTCACCTGAACTCACCAGTCTAACCTGATGTAACCATCAGAACTTACCTGAACTCACACTGGTTTTTTGTCTGACAGACTACTGGGGGGACTCCAGCCATGGTCCAGACATGGACCTTTACCTGGGAGGTTAGTTCACCTGTCCTTCTGGTTACTGTGATGTCAAAGTCCCCTTCATGATTTCTTATATTTGTGTATGTTTAAATATTTCAGTTCATCAAACAAATCTAAATACTAGTCCGAGTAAACTGAAAGCAGTTTCCTGTCGTTGCAGGTTTGGGTAAACTGGATAATCCGACTCTAATGCAGCAGTGGTTCCAGCTGGTCCAGCAGAAGAACTCTCTGGTTCGATACGAATCAGAACTGATGATATTGTGAGTATTTGACCTTTTGGCTGCAACCGTTTTAGAACCTGTTGGATCTGGGACTTGTTGTGTTTTGGGGTTTTAGTGCTCGTGAGCTGGAACTGGAGGACAGACAGAGTCGGCTGCAGCAGGAACTCAGAGAGAGGATGGCTGTGGACGGTAACCAGACTCAACCATCATTAACCATCTTTAAAAGTATCTGAAGCCCCGTGTGTGAGACTGTGTCTGTTGTATATGAACCAGATCACCTGAAAGAGGAGGAGCAGCTGGCTGAGGAGCGTCTGATCCTGGAGGAGATGTTGGATGTGGTGGAGCAGAGAGATGCTCTGGTGTCTCTTTTGGAGGAGCAGCGACTCCTGGAACACCAAGAAGACCAGGACCTGGAGCAGTTCTTGATGGCTAAAGGCCTGAGCCTCAGCTGGACCTGACACTAGTCTGAACCAGAACAGACTTCAGAACATTTAGAACCAGACGTTGTTCTGATGGAGCGGGTGTACTGAGCTCGTGCTGCTGTCGTTTGGTGGATGTTGGAGGTTTTTGGCTGTAACAGGTGCTGCAGCTCAGTTGTTCAGGTTTAATCCCACAGCAATCATTTAATAAGTGTAGGAAGTTCTGATGTGTTAGAACTCCAGTTGCTGGAACTAAACTGGACCCAGTGTAAGGAAGACTTTATATTTGGGTGTCAGCTGACTGAGAACATCACGCAACCTGAACCTTTTTACCTCCATCATGATGTATCGCTCTCACCAGTGTTTGTTAGTTTGGCTGTCTGTTAGCAAAATAACTCAGAAAGTTCTGGATGGATTTTGACGACATTTTCAGAAATGGCCCAAAGAGGAAGTGAGTAGATCTGGATCACCGTCTGGATTTTCTTAGGGAAAAACGCCATAACCCAAAAAAGTGATTTTCCTGAATAACCACTGAACTAATAATGATTTTTGGTGTAAATCACAATATGAGGGGAACTGAGGTGCTTGTTGGAGGTCTGAGCTCTACAAGTACTTTTCTCATTTTTATATTGATATATGTTCTGGATGACTGATCGTGCCATCAGCTGCTGATCACCTATCTGCCTTATCTGCTGATCAATAACATGTATTAATGCTTCCTGATCAGGTGTTCCTACCTTTGACCTGCTGACTGTAACAAAATGCTGAGTTCATGTGTATTAAAAATCTTTACTTTAAAGATTTCATAGTGTCAGATTTACAGGAAGTGAATACGAGTGAAAACAACAAGCGCTACGTTGCTTCTTCACCACAACAGAGCGGATTAACAGCCCGACCCACCTGTCGCTCTGTCTCTCCGTCACCGGTTGACAAGACCAGACAGAACTGATTCAGACTCGGCTTCACTGGTTCTGGATCTTTGGGGTTTTTAAAGATCTGAAACATCCTGAAACTGTTTGAGGAGCTTTTCGTTCTGGACGGTTTCAGTTTGTGTTTTTCCTCTTTTTGTTGAAAGATTTCTGTAACTCGTCCTGTTTCTTCATGTTTTTACAGAAACATGATGGTGAAACTTTTGGGATGTAACAAACTGGATTGAGGGCAGAAAGAGGAACCTTAAACATCCTGTCAGGTCCTGATAAAGTGTTCTGTTTGGATCATGTGACTCTATTTGACCATTTTATTTAGCTGAAACCATCAAAACCTTTTCAACTGCTGCACAAATCCTTCACTGTTTGATTGACATTTGAACACATCGTGTTGAGTTCACTGAGTCTTGCACATTTTCACATCACTGATTCAGCTATTTTGTCTTTTAAAAGCATTACTTTAAGAAGAAAATCTTTTATCTTTTTTGAGTTTTTGTTGAGTCAGCAAATTATTCCATTTACCTGAGATAGATGGATAGAAACTTTATTGTAAAAGAGCAAAAAGGTAGAATTTAAAAAAGAGAAAGGTCACAACAAATGTCAGAACCAAATAACATGTCTGCAGCAAAAATGTAGAGATGAAGTCGACCATCATCTCTTTTATCTCGGCCACACCCAGGGACAGACGACTCATGCTGGACCGCTGGTCCACCAGCTCCCTGTCCTCTGTCTCCTGTCCATCTATTATACACTCCGCTGCTGCCGTGTCATCAAAGCATTTCAGCTGGTGGTCTGTATGGAGACCAGACAGTTCCTTGTGATGTTGTTACATCAAGCCAGGTGTTGACAGATCATCAGTAACCCAGGAGACGCTCTGGCACCGACCCCCCCGCTTAGAGGGCTGGATGGTGCTGAAGGGACAGAAAACATCAAAAACAGGATTTTAACAGACTCCAGGAGGGCGTAAGCATCATCTCCCCCCCCCCCCGGGGTGAGTCTGATAACCTTCATAACATGAGTCAGTAAAACTGACAGATATTTGATTAAATGTTTACAGGTTATTTTTCTATTTTTTATAGAAAAAGTTCATTTCAACCTGAAAACTGACTGATTTCTTTCACGAACATTTCAAACCAACTTTAAATTAAAGTTTCAATTATTTTTTGATTCTATAAAAATATTTGTTTCTTTTGAATCAGAAGAAAAATATCAGTGATTGACATTTACTGTTTGAAAAAGTCTGATCGCTACAATTTGATCTTTATAACAATTTTTTTTTTCTCTCCTTGAAGTTTTAGCATTTTAACAACTAATGTTAATAGATTAGTGATGAGCGTTTTTGTGGAGCAGCTCACTGTCAGATTATTTAATCCCTTTAAATACACAGACTTCTGGTTTTGGGTTAGTGAATACATGTTCTTTCAGTGAGAAAGTTTTTCATCTTCATGAGGGCGCCTGAAATAAATGTCACGACTCAGAGATCAGCTCAGAATTTATTTCTTTTGAAAACAGAAAAAAAGGAGAAAAAAGAAAAAAAAAAGAAGAAAAAAAAAAGAAAACAGATTTTCCTCAAAGTCAGAGGCTCTGACATTTCAAAGTGACAGAAAAAGGAATAAAAAGGTGAGTGAGTGACTGGTTACAGCTCCAGTGGTTAAATCCTGATCTGACTGGCTGGTTTGTCCTCTCACAGGTTGGCAGTGCGGCTGGCGTCCACCTTCAGGTCCTTGGAGACGAGTCCAGATGTTACAGGATGCATCGCTGCTCGATGAGCCAGAAACACTCGAACAGCTTCGTCTCTATACTTGTCAAAATTAAAAACCTCCCTGAAAGAAACCAGAAATATGAAACACACCTGAGTGTTTTCAGCATCCATCAGTAAAAGGACGTGAAGTCAGACGGGTCCATTAACGTGTCGCTAACACGTAGTTCAATGTAAACACCTGAAGAGCGGTCGAGTGAACTTCATCCTGCCCTGCTCCGTCGCCATCTTCAGCGCCAGAGGAACCGCCTCCTCCCATTTGGACCGAACACACAGCTTCAGCCACCTGGAAGGAGAGCAGCCAATCAGCAAGAGGCTTTATGTGGAGGCGGGGCTTAACTGAAAGCAACCACTTTTTACCTGAAGCGGATCTCTGAGTTTGTGCAGATGTTCAGATTGTAAACCTCCTGCATCTTCTTCACATGAGTCAGAGGAAGAGGATCCTGAAGAACAAAGTGAAAGGTCAGTGAATCGAGGGGGACTGCGGAGAACCGAGTCGTAAACTGGACTCAGACGAGTTCTCAGACCTCCTGAAGCAGAAGTGACAGGAACTCGATGAGCTGGTGGGACGACAGCTGCTTTAAATCACATTCCTTGAAGCTGCTCATGTCCTGGTCTTTGGCCTGAAGGGGGACAGATGTCTGAGTCTGTATTCATACAATCAGTCAGAAGGGATCCAGATCGTGTTCAGTTCTCACCTTGATCCACCTCTGGCTTAGAGCGATGCAGGCGTCGGCCAGTGTCGTATCATACCTGCAACAACATCAACCAATCACAGCTCAAGGAGCCAAAAAAACAAGGACTCAGAGACCAGATGGATCCACTTACTGAGGTTTGACAGGCGGCATCCCAGGAGTGAACATCCAGGTGTTCCAGTCCACCTTGTTGAGAACATCCACCTGAGAGGCAGCGGGTCATATGAGTTCCTGAACAGGATACGCTTACAAACCAACTTAATCCTGATCAGTCTGATCTGAAACAGCCTCCAAAACACCTGGTCATACAAACAATCCAGGTGTTCCTCACCTTGTCTTTAAAGTAGGTGAACAGGTAGTTCTTCCAGTCGTCTGTGGTGACGCTGCTGTAGGCAAAAAGCTGAATGTACGACTTCACAAAACCCATGAAGACCTCTGGAAGAGACAACAGGTGTCAGCTCAGAGTCCAGGAACAGGTGTATCATGTGTCAGCACAGGTCTTACCTGGTCCCCCCATCAGCTCCTCCAGGTGGTACAGCAGAGCGAAGCCCTTCTCGTAGGGGACTGAAGAGAAGGCATCATCTGGATCAACATCTGTCAGACTGGGGACCAAGTTAGTCAAAGGGTTGTTTGCTCCAAATGTGTTTACCTGAGGATTACAAGCACAGGTGAGCAATAACAGGAAATGAAACAGACCAGAAGCATGTTGCATAGAAATCTGGATTAGGTAGACAGAGTTCAGGTTCTCACAGAGTCCTGCAAGTCCTTCCAGCCCCCCATGGCTTTAAACTGCCTGAAGGGCTCCCCCTCCATACACCTGCCGATCATCCTCTCCAGGTAGACGGTGTGACCCTCGTTCAACCTGAAAGGACAGAAAACATCTAAAACATCACTCAGATGTTTGGATCAGAACTCACGCCTGTTTGTTAGTTTGTTTACCAGAAGTGTTCCCAGGTTTTGTTGGTAACCAGGTTACCGGTCCAGCTGTGAGAGATCTCATGAGCGATCACCTGAGTGACACAAACAACCATGAACACACCTGTAACACATACAACAGCGGGTGTGGAGTCAGGTGTTGTACTCACGTTAGACAGAGATTTATCTCCAGCCTGAGAAGAGAAACAGCTGATCAACATGATGGTCACATGACACAGCAACAGGTGAACTGAATGTGTTGTTTACCAGAAGAGTGGGTGTGGCAAAGGTGAGACAGGGGTTCTCCATGCCTCCGTATGGGAAGGAAGGAGGCAGAACCAGGATGTCGTACTGACCCCACACGTACGGTCCAGCCAGGTCCTCAGCAGTCTTCAGCATGGTCTCAGTCTGATGGACAGGTGAGTTTGTGAGATGTCATGACATCAGGTATGAGACGAAACACCATTCTGGGATTGTAATAATGATACTGAAACTAACATATAATTCAGTAGCATCATGTAAAAACAGACTTTAATGGAACATTTTTCCATCTTAAGTGACTTTCTGAAGATCTTTAAAGAATTTAAATAAACTGATGAAAACATTAAAGGGAGTGTTGCCATAGTGACGCACCTCGGAGAACTCAAATGCTGCTTTATCTACAAACTCCTTCTCAGACCAGACTCTGGACCTTGGGCCTATCTCCCTGTGAACCAATCAGAACACAGACACTTTCACCTACATAGGTAATATGATTAGATGAGTAGAATGCTGATAGAGATGCTACCTGCTCTCCAGAGCTCCGACCACTATGGCTATCAGATAAGACGGCATTGGAACCTGAAGTTGGGGATGAAAAGGGGCATCCACACATGAGGTCAGGTGATGATGATGTCATTTAAAGGAAAAGAAGGACAACGCCTACCGGCTGTTTGAACCTGTAGATGATACGACTGTTGTCCTGAGGATCGACTTCCTGTCCGTCTCTCACAGCGCTCATCACTGCCACCAGATCCTTGTGGACAGACACCTGATGGACAGGTAAAAAGACACACCTGAGAGACACATTTCAGGAAAGTAGCGATACACCTGACAACAGGTGTGTGAGTTACCTGAGCGTAGTAGGTGTGTTTGATGGATGGGCTGTCCTGACATGGGATCATACTTCTGCAGTGGTGAGCCTGTCAGACAAAACGCAGGGCACACCTGTTGTTAACTGGCTTGAACATGTTCTGGTTCTGTTCAAAGATCAAACAGTTTAAAAAAAGAACGTGAAGCAAAACATTTGATCAACATTGAAACTGTTGAAACGCCCAAATTACAAAAAGTTGTTTCTCAACAGCTGAGCAGGAAAACCACAGAGCGGAAGCAGAACTTCTTTCATCACCTCAACAGTCACGTCTTCATCCCCACCAAGGATTACTGAATCCAATAATGTTTAGAAAATAAATGTTTGATTATTAGTTTTATGTGTAAAACATTATGGAGGAAACAAGGTGCTCGGTGGAGGTCTGCGCTCTCTGTGGTTTCTACTCGTCTTTTATTTGTTAGATTTTTACTTCTTTCACATTCAAACACTTCGGAACGTCTTTAGATATCAAATGTAGATAAACTCCTACAATAAAAATACGAACAGACTAAAAGTATTTATTGCATCTATTTTTAAACCAGATGCAGTGAACTGGTTTTTAAAGCGTGTGTAAAATAAACCCTGAATGTTATCTGACAGGTAAATCACCTGACACTGGCTGAACAGGTAAGGCTGTTTCTTCCCAGCAGTCTGCTCAGGTGTGAGCCACTGAAGAGCGGACGCTGATGGAGATGTCTCATAGGTGACCTCAACGATGACATGCTGCCCCCTGATTGGTCCAGACAGACATAATGGTTACATTTTAAAGGGATGAGAGGAGAAGAGACAAACTGTAGTTTTGGTCACCTGGACAGGTCAAAGGGCAGCGTGATATCCACAGGTGTTCCCTTGAAGGTGTGTTTACTTCCCAAAGTGAAGCGGGCTGGCTGCTGGTTGACGGACACTGACACGATGTTCAGGTCTCTGGAATCCAAAGTCTGCAGCAGATAAACAAGCTAATTTAACGAGCTTCTGGCATTAACGTCACACCTGCTGAAACACTTCTACCTGGCCCCTAATAAACTCCCTCATCTGATCTGGTAGAACAAGTTCTAACACTACATCTCACTGCAGCTCCAATTGTCTGATCTGTTTCATGTAGCATGTTACTTTCATAGTCAGATGTCAGCGTATCAGATTAATAGGTGTTGAAAAACGAAGTGAAAAGTGAAATCTGACATCAGGTGAATACGAACCAAACTTTATGTTTAAATAACAGATGCAGGTATTTGATTCTAATGTCATTTCTTTAATCACTGCAATTTAATCCCAGAGTATTTTGTTACTTCAGAAGGTGAAATATTTTATTTCCATTTCAGCCTGTAAATCAAAGTCCACAGTAGCAATAAAGTATATACAAAGGGTACGATTTACCGTTTTTTAATGCATAACTTTCATATGAAACAACGAGATTAAGTTCAACCCCCCTCAGGTATTTGTTTCCCGAATTATAGTAAAATATGTGAAGGCTGCATCCCCATCACTGAACCAAAGTCCAAGTCCAAATCACAACCGGAGTAAAGGTCAGCCTAATAAATATAACATTCTTATTATCGGGTTATAACACAGACCAGACTCCATGTAAATTCTAACGTTTTTAGCTGAATCCCATAGACCTGATGAGTACTTCAGAGTTAGCTCAAATGCTAACAGGATCGGTACCCGTGGGCACCGATCCGTTAACATTACCAGAACAGAGAAGCGGTCCTCAAGCGCCTCCACGGTGAGTGCCACCTTTCCCCTGATCACGTGCTTTTCGAAGTCCACGTGCAGGTGCAGGTTCAGGTGTTTGGTGAGGCACCTGGTGAATGAAGAGAAGGAGCAGGGGTCCGACATGCTGATCCGTCAGGTGACTGCAGAGAGACTGAAGACTGAGAAGACACCGTAGACAGGACCGATTAAACACCGGCGGACGCTGTAACAACATCCGGACCGGCCCTTTCGAAATAAAAGGTGGTGCGTTTAACGAAACACAAACACACAAATTTGTCAAGTTGAACTCATTAAATCCGGGAAATATAATTAGAACTGAGAAAGATGTTTCGACTAAACAACCAAATAAACTGCTTCATTGACGTTTGTTGATATATTTTTTTATTGTTTAGTAGTTATGAGCAATAATTTTAAGAATGTATTTTACAAGAAAAAATGGGGAAACTGTTTTTTGGGGGGTAATTATATGGAAAAGATTAATGTAAAAAAAATTGAAACAATTTACCGACTCTCCGATTGGGTCGTTGCAGTTCCACAGACGTCCAGCAGGAGGAGCCCGGAGCTCTTTGTGCATTAACCGGTGCATCTGATGGAGGGGAAAAGGATGAGCCGAGCCGAACCGCACCGGTCCTGATGCTGTGACTCGGTCGTGATGAACCCATTAGACGGTTTTGATTCTCCCCGACGCGAAGACGCGGCGGACAGTGGAGACTGTCGGTCCACCTGGACCCGTTTCTCCTCCTGGCTGGAGTGTGTGTGTGTTGTTACCTTCGACCTGGAGCTCGGTCAAGCCATCGAGGTGCGTTAGCTTAGCATCACTAGCGGTTATCAAAATGTTTCAAAGATCAGAAGCTGCCAGTCTTCTGCTGAGAAATCAAGGAATTGATTGTGTGCTCTGTTGAGATGCTGCAAAAACTGTAGGACCTTCTTGGTTTGTTTAACACAAAATAAATCACCGAATCTCAGCCTGAACCAAACTGCGTTTAAATAACTAACAACTATCACATTTAGCAGTTCTGAAGACAAACGTGCTTTGTTAGAAAGTCATTTGTCAATAAAAATTAACCCCAAACTTTAATCCGCAATTCTGGATCCAGTCAGTCAGTTTAACAGTTGCATATTCAGTCAGCTTGTTACATTCTGTGCTCTTGTTGATCTGATATTTGAAATAAATAAGTTAAATAAGTAGAGTTTTACATGGAGTTTGGTGAAAGTTGTTACTCTCTTTTTTTCCAGCTGGTTTATCCTCAGGACGTGAAACTCACCGAGAAAGAGGTGATAATTAATAATCAGACTGGCTTTGTTAATCATGTGACTGATCAAACACTAACTGGCTATTTTTATTGGCTTGTTGGCAGAAAACCAGCATCTGCTACTTGTCCTTCCCCGACTCATACTCAGGTAAATTCATGTAACATCTGTGTATTATGTGGGAGGTTGAGGTTAGAGGTCACATGATGTGGATGCAATTCCACAGGATGCCTGGGAGACACTCAGTTCACCTTTAGATTGCGTCAATCTGTTGGTCGTCGAACGTCCAGAGACGATGTCTACAGCAGAGACGCCCCTGTCACACTGCAGGTGAGACACACCTGAGACATTCGCCCTTACAGTCAGGTGGTTGCATAAGACAGAAAGAAAAACAGGTGTGATAGGATTTCTTAAATGTCTTTTTGTTTCCACAGAAAGAAACGGCACATTTCTTTGGTTACGTCTATTTCCGACAGGTAAAGGACGTTTCTGTAAAGAGAGGCTACTTCCAGAAGGTAACTCACCTGCTTCAACTTGTTATGTGATGTTTGATTTGTTGTGGTGATGTGATGATGGTGGTCATGTGACTCTGCCTTTCAGTCTCTGGTATTGGTGTCCAGGTTACCATACACGCACTTGTTTCACTCGCTGCTGCAGATTATTGCACCTGAGTTCTTTGAAAAGCTGGAGCCTTGCCTAGAAACAGGTGATGATGTCATGCTTACGTCATAAAAACAACCAACAAGCTTTTCAGAGTTTTACATCAGTGTTTTCACTCCACTCATCCTCACAGTGTGCAATGAGATCGACCAATGGCCCGCACCCACTCCTGGACAGATGCTCAACCTGCCGCTCATGGGTGTCATTTTACAGGTGAGCAGAGGGGGCGCGGTTTACAGGAGAGGGAGGGGGCGTGGTTTACAGGGGAGCTGAAAGAGATGTGATTTACAGGTTAAGTAAGAGCCCTTCAGATGGTGATCAGGTGTGTGGGAAAGTTAGAGGTGTGTGTGTTTCTTGTTGTGGTTCTCAAACTTTAATTTGCATCACTCAAGTATAAAACAAAACCTCTCCTGCACTTAAAATAAAACACTGCTCATATTAGAGGTTGATTAAAAACAATAAAATTCACACACATTCGAACGTAGCCAATATTTAAGGTGTCAAAATATTCTGTAAACCTAAAATAACTAAACATGAAATGGATCTGTCCGTCTGTCAACCTCTGCACCTCCTTCCTGTACGCTGCCTCATCTCTGGTGATTAGGCTCACCGCTGTTGTGTCATCTGCTAATTATTGATGACATCAGTATTGTGTATGGGCTTACAGTGGTGTGTACAGAGAGAGAACAGTAAAGGACTCAGGATGCAGCCTTGTGGTGCTCCTGTACTGAGATATATGGAGAAGGATTTGTTCCTAACGGAACGAGCATGAGTTGGTGAGAAAATTTTCTGTCCACAGGCAGAAGATGTGAAGGAGGCATCAGTTGGACAGTGCTGAGGAGAATAGTGTTGAATGCAGCGTGACAGACCAGCTCCATAGGTAGCTGGTTGTTCCAGGTGGAGCAGAATGGTGTAGAAGGTGGTGGAGATGGCATCATGTGTTGACCTGTTACTTCTGTCTGCATATTGATGGGGGTCCCCACAGCCATGGTGGCCTCTTTAGACAGTCATAACAATCAGCGTTAACGCGACAGGCCTGCAGTCACTGAGGCTTGTTAATGCAGTTTGTTTAGGTACTGGTTCTGGTATCGTGTTGGTTTTTGGTTTAAAGACTCAACACCAAATATGCTTGACCTTTATAAAAATGCTGAGAAACTTTTCAGTCATATGCATCATTAAATCTGGCTGTGAACTCTGTTTTCTGACCTGATGTTACCTATCGATTGGTTTGGTTTGAATGCAGTGAAACGTGTTTCCTGTTTGTTCCTGTTCCGCCAACATTAACCTGGATGTTAATGTTCCAGGTGACGATTCCTTCAAAAACAGACAAACCAGGAGGAAGTCCAGTCAGACAGACAGCCAAAGAGGTCAGAGTTAAGTTCTGTCTCCTTGTTCTTCTGTTTATTCTTCTGTTGTTAATAAAGTTTTTCTCTCCTCAGAACCTCCTACCTGCTCCGACACAGCTACCAACTATCCATGAACTGGACCTCTTCAAGTCAGTGCTGCTTCCTGTGCTTGTCTTTCTTTCTGAACATCAGCAGGTTGGTCTCAGTCTCACCTGTGTTCTGTTCAGGTGTTTCCAGTCGGTTCTGATCCACCTGCAGATGCTATGGGAGCTCACGTTGCTCGGAGAGCCGCTCATCGTCATGGCACCGTCGCCGACAGTCTGCTCGGAAACGGTGCTGGCTCTCATCAGGTAGCTCAGTCTGCCTTTGGCAGCCAATCAGAGGTGTATTTATGGCGTTGTCATGGTAACTCTGCATTTCAACCCTCAGCTCCATCAGTCCTCTGAAGTTCTGCTGTGACTTTCGACCTTATTTTACCATCCATGACAGTGAATTCAGAGAGTACACCACCAGGACACAAGCTCCGTAAGTCTGTCACACCTGAACAACACACACCTGTATCTCACCTGGAAGTCACATATACTGGACATCCAGGTCTCATGTTTACTGTTTCTTCTTCACCTTTGGCTTCTGTTCCTTAAGTCCGAATGTGGTTCTGGGAGTCACAAACCCGTTCTTCATCAAAACGTTTCAGAACTGGCCTCACATGGTCCGACTGGGGGAGACCAAGATGGCAGGTAGCCCGAACACCTTCACCTTTTTCCTGCTGGTTGTTTTTACCCATAGGAACATGTACAGTAGATGCCTCCTTTATTACTGCTGCTCTTTGGATGGATTAAACCGATTAATAAACGTGATCTTAGTTTAGGCGAGTTTATTTTGGCATCAAGTCTATCGATTATTGACTGAATAATTCATGATAAAACAATTTCTCACCAGTGAAATGTTATTTCTAGTCAGGCCTCCTGCAGCTTCTGTTAAACGTTTCATGCCGTTTTCTGCCACCTAGTGGAGACACTTTGAATCACCCAGGTACACAAACAGCAGCTGTTTGATGTGATGACATTCTTATATATTTCCTTTTCATGTCTAGGTGATTTACCAAAACAGGTGAAGGTGAAGAAGTTGTCCAAACTAAAGACACTTGACAACAAACCAGGTAAGGTGACCTAATGCATCGCTCTGCTGCAGCTGCTCATACATGCATCTTATTGTGAGACGTGTTTGTGTTTGCAGGGATTTACACGTCCTACAAGACATTTTTACACAAAGACAAGATTCTTATCAAGAGGCTGTTGAAGGTGAGCTAACATCCAGATCGACCAACTTGAGGAGGGACTAAAGCAACAACTCTGACTTGTTTCTGTGGATTTTTAGGGTATTCAGAGGAAGAGACCATCAGAGGTCCAGAGTGCCATCCTGAGGAGACACCTGCTGGAGCTGACGCAGAGCTTCATCATCCCTCTGGTGAGAAACCAGATGATCAGATACTCAAGTGTAGCTGAAATAAGTCTCTTCATTACTGAATCAATGATGGCGTTCACAGAGCAGTAAGCCCTGTGTCTTGTCTGACAGGAGCGGTACATGGCGGGCCTGATGCCACTGCAGAGATCTGTGACGCCTTGGAAGGTAAACAGGAAGTTATTCAGTGCCGATGTCGCAGGTGTTGTCCATCTGATGATTCATTGTTTTGTTCAGACTCCACCTCAGATTCGTCCCTTCAATCAGGAGGAGTTCATGTCTACTCTGGATCACACTGGCCCTCAGCTCACCTCTCTGCTCAGAGGGGACTGGATGGGTCTGTACAGGTGAGTCAGTGACCCCAGACTGGTGTTTGTGTTACACCTTCTGATTGGACACGCTGCCCCCTAGTGGTTTGGATGCAGTGCGCCTGTTGCTTCCTATGTGAAAGGGCCTTAATCAGTAAACTTATTGAAAATGAATCAACTCTGTTGGCCCATTAATCAGCTGGTGAACATGATCAACAAATCATTTCCTTCTGTCTGAGAGACGATGTCCTGCTGTCCTGTTTGTCTCAGGAAATTCTTCCGGTCTCCTAACTTTGATGGATGGTATCGTCAACGCCATAGAGAGATGACACAGAAACTGGAGAGTCTCCACCTGGAGGTGATCTGTGACGCAGTAAGTTTTCACCTTCTGGAACATCTGTATTTGTTAAAGACACACTTGTCTGTCCTTTAAACGGATGTGTCCTGTGCAGGACCTCCTGGGCTGGACCAAAGACAAGTCTGAGGTGGAGATCGTGGACCTGATCCTGAAGCTCAGAGAGAAACTGGTGAGGGTCTTCTGATGAACAGGTGGAGATGTTTTGGTAGAAAATAAATTAAAAGTGAAAGTTGACCTTTATTCCATAAATTCAGATATTTGCACTTCCTGTTGTTTTTTCAGATCAAAGCTCGTCGACAGCAGCTGCAGGTTAAAGATGGAGTTTTAGAAAAATTGGATGTATTTATAAACTCCATCATCGGCTCACTACCTGAAGACCTGCAGAACGTCCTGAACACACACTAAGAACAGAACACTAACGAGGAACCGACACATCCTGCTGGATCACATGGTGCAGAAATCAGCTCCGAAAAGTCGAGTTTTAACAGCTGGATTTTTCTCATGAAGAACTTCCTCAAAACACGAGTTTGTTTTGATGTTCCAGCACAAACAAAACGAGCTCGTAAGTGTTTGACTCTCCGACCAATCGAGTGTTATTTTATACTGAGCTCAGAGACTTTAACACGCTAACAACACGCTGCTGTTTATTTTGTTGTATTTGTCTTTTGAAATGTGAAACCTAAATTATTTTTGTTTCAAAACAAACGTTTCCTTCAAATAAACTTAGTTAAATCATGAGTCAGTTCGTCTCTGAGTCGTGATCCGTTCAGTCCCGGTCATTTAAATTTAGGGTTTCACAGGATTAAATCTTGACGTATTACAGAGTGCCAATATTATGGAACCGAAATGTGTGAAAAACTAAATCCAGAGAAGCAGATTTTTTAGAATCCAGGATGTTTTTGGTAACCGTGACTGAACAGATACAACAAACATCATGACACACAAAAAAATAGTTTATTTTACAGAGTGAATCCAAAATACACTGATGGTCCAGATGAATTGGTCCTCACAGTGAGTCATGTAGCCATGACTACCACCTACATCACATCTTATTTGTGTGACGTTGTTCAGGTGTTTCACCGTCGGCTGGGGCCCCACCAGGCGGGTCCCTGCAGCCTCATCACATCCTGTTTCTCCTGTGGGCTGAAGTGCAGGATGGTCACGATGGCGCTGAGCGTCTGCAGCCGCCCGCTGACGTCCTGCAGTGTCAGGAACTTATAGATAACGTTTTTCAGATACTCCATGTTGGCACCTTCTCGGCTCTGGTTCCGGATCATTTTGTCGAGCCGTCCTCGCAGCTCCACCGTCTCTTCCTCGTGGCGCTCTGCGTTGGCGATGAGCTTTGCCTGCAGCTGGTGCAGGTCCTCCTCCAGCCGGTGCTTCTGCCGCCGCAGACCACCCACTTCCACTTCCTTGCGGGCCAGCTGCTCTGCGTACAGCAGCAA
Organism: Pachypanchax playfairii; assembly: GCA_006937955.1. Lineage (NCBI taxonomy): Eukaryota > Metazoa > Chordata > Actinopteri > Cyprinodontiformes > Aplocheilidae > Pachypanchax > Pachypanchax playfairii. Next base: position 295,150 of record SSNP01000330.1, read on the forward strand.
TGTAGATTCAGTGGGTGCGGCCTGTCGCAGCGCCTGAGTGATGATGTCGCCCTCGCCATCAGAACTGACCTCTTGCACACTGTCTGTCATGTCACTGGCGTCACGGCTGCAGCTGAGCACAGCACTACGCAGCCTCTCCAGCTCCTGGTCCTTCTCATCCAGCAGCGCCATTGTCCTCTCCCGCTGTTTGTGAAGCTCCGCCTCCAGCCGCAGAAGCTCGTCGCGGTGCTGCACCTCTACCCGCTCCAGCTCCTGTTTGTGGGCGTGCTGCAGCGCCGCCTGCTGCTGCTGCCGCTCCTCCAGCTGCTGGCGGTGCTGTGCCTCGGCCTCGTCGCTCTGGATCCGCAGGTTGATGTACTTCTCGCGGAGCTCAGACAGCTGGTCCCGAACCTCCTCCAGCTCCTTGGCCTGGCAGCCATCTTTAACATTCTTGTTCTTCAGCACAACCTGCGCACGCAGCTTGTAGCGCTCAAACTCGTCCTTCAGTTGCTGCAGCTCCTGCTGGTAGACCGAGGCTTTATCCTGACAAGGCTCAGCCTCTGAGTCCGCCAAATCCTGGATGTTCTGTTCCGGGTTTCTCTGAGCCGCCAGCAGCAGCAGCTTCTTCACAGTCTGCAGTTTTTCCTTCAGAACCGCCACGTCCAGTTGCGATTCGTCCAGACTGAGGTCGGCACTTGACCTGCTGGAGGCAGCGATGGCCAGCGTTTTGTTCTCAGTGTCCAACTGCAGGATCCGGTCTCGCAGTCTCTGAGCCATCTGCTGGTCTCGCTGCCTCGCCTTCTCACAGGACCCCAGCAGCTCAGACAGTTCTGAGATCCGCTGCTCCAAACCAGCAGCCCGCAGCTCTGCGGCCTGAGCCCGCTCACGAGCGCGCTCCTCTGTCTCACTCACCTGCAGCCCAAACAGAGAAATGAGACAGGTGAGCTCACCTGCTGCAAAGAAACTGTTGTGTATGTTTCATGTTCTGCATCCTGATCCTGATGATTCAAACTTTATGCAACAAACACTGAAACTCAACAACACGAGACGTCTGCAGCAGCATTTAAAGGCAGGAACCGTCCAACCAGCTACAGGACAGACTAATGTCTCCATTTCTATCTCTGGTGTTTGAGTCAGGTCTAGTTGGAACCAGGTCTTACCTTCCTGGTCTCGATGTGGATCTGCTGCTGGAAGGAGTTTTTCAGCTCCTGCAGTTCTCGTTGTAGCTCCTCCACTCTGGGATCTGGTTTCTTCTGCTCCTCCTCCACAACCTGCAGCCTCCTCTGCAGCTCATCTCTCTCCTCCCTCACCTGGTTAAGGTGAGCCTCTGACTCTGCTCCCCGATCCACAGCCTGCGTGGTGGCGAGGAGGGCAGTGTTGGCGTCGTGGAGGCGCAGCTCGGCATCCTGCCGCAGGTCTCGCTCCTGCTGCAGGAGTCTCTGCAGCTCTCGAAGCTGCTGGGCGTGGTCTCCCTGCTCCTGCTCCCTCTCGTGCTGCTGCGTGATGATGCGAGCGCGGCTTTCCGCCAACTGCTGCTGCAGAGAATGCAGCTCCGCCTCCTGCTGCGTCGTTACAGCGACCAGCTGCTCCTGCAGCTCCTCCACCTCCTGCTTCAACTGACGCTTGTCGGCTTGGAAACTGGCCTCCATTCGAGACTTCTCCTGTGTCACGGTAGCCAGGGACGCCGTGAGCGTGCTCAGCTGGCTCTTCAGCTGGACAACACGGCGATCAGCCTCCATACTGGTAGGGGGTGGGGCCTGTTGTTGCTCTGCCTCCACACTGCTGTTCTCTGCGTCAGCCTGCAGATACAATCATGACATTAAACTGCTGCTCGGACTGTTTTCATCATTCCTGCCTTGCAGTGTCTGTGTTGTGTTGTAAACATACTGTGGAGTCGGACTTCTGGCCTGGTTCTGCTTGGTCGTCCTCACTCTGCTCCCCTCTCGTGGTGTCGCTGGCAGCATCCACAGATGCTGCCGTGTCTACGCTGTCCTCACTGTGCAGTGAGCAGCCATCCTCCAGCAGGTCTGGACCTCCAGCTCTGTCCTGGCTCTGCTGGTTCAAGTCCACGTCTTGGGTCACAGTCAGTACCTTCAGACTTGCCTCCAGAGCTTCCTTCTCCTTCAGGAGACTCTTGTAGGCCCGGACTACATCTTTAAAACGGGTCTGGTACTGGATCAGCTGCTTTTTCTGGGACTCTACAGTGTCTTGCAGCTCTTTTCTGCTGGGACCACCACCAAAACTCATCCCAAACTTCTCCATGTCTGTGATGGTCCACCAGGGTCAGCCTGGGCCTGAATGAGTCCCCTTGGGTCAGCTCACACTGGTTTCATCATGTCACAGAACTGGTTCATCTGGAACAGCACAGCGGAACTGCGAATATCCTGAAAGGAGACTTCACAGGATCCTGCTGGTCCGTCTGTCGTTCGGTTTTCTTAAAGCTTCAAAATCTTCCAGTTACCCTGAATACAAGATCAAACAACAAAAACTGTAAAACAAACTAAAAATCTTTAATTGAAAGACACAATACCCAGGAAGAAAAACCAAAACAGGAAGTGTGTCGTGTCACTTCGTGTCAGTTTTAGTTCTATTCTCGGTTTATTTGACGTATTACTTTTTCCAGATGGATATTTTGCGTTGTGATTTACAGGATTTATAATTTTTCTCCAATAAACTGGTAAACAGACTTAAACTTACAGCAAACTTAAATGTTTTATGAGCTGTCGGTTTCCTACCTTGTAAAAATAATAATTAAACAATAAACACGCTACAATCACAAACTAAATGAATGAAACATAATTAACTGCCGATATAATTTGATCAATATCAAATCTGTCAAATTAAATACGATATATTTTTAAAATAAACTCACACGGATCCATCGGTCAACGGTCGCCATGTTCTTCCACAAAGGAACTTTACGTAGCAGCGAAGGAGGGAATTTAGTGCTGCGTTCATGTAAACTGGGAGCGGTCATATATCATTGGGTCATACATTAATTTTGAAATAAAATAATGATTTGTGCAGTCGTACAGAAGTTTGGTGGTGGTCATACAGTTGTATTCAGATTTAAACCGTGGCTGATCTATCTATCTATCTATCTATCTATCTATCTATCTATCTATCTATCTATCTATCTATCTATCTATCTATCTATCTATCTATCTATCTATCTATCTATCTATCTATCTATCTATCTATCTATCTATCGTTAATGAAATGTTCTCTTTTTGCTTTGGCTTGTTTTATGAAAGATGTCTAGTCTAAAATTTAAAGCAAGTTTACTTTTAAAAACCGCGAGATGAAACTCAAATCAGCACTCTTTTCGGTTAAACACAAACGCATCACTTTTGTTGTTCGCCATGCTCTTAATAAAGTTCGTTTCAAATTGGTGACGTCATTTATTCCGCGTTGGCCTGGACGTGGCACCGAGGAGGAGCAGCGCCCACAATTCTCTGTGATCCTGTCCTTATCCGCTTGTTCTCCGGTTCTGACAGCTGTTCTTCTGGACTATCCGGCTCTCTTCCTCCGCCGTCAGCTTGTCATCTCCTCCTGCCATCTCACCGTGACTCTTTGATAAAAATGGGTCTGACTATGTCGTCTTTATTCTCCAGGTTGTTCGGGAAGAAACAGATGAGGATTCTGATGGGTGAGCGCTGCTGCTAAGCTAACTAGCTCCAAGCTGACCGGTTCGGCACCGGCTGCCGGCCCAAAACTTGCTCTGTAGCCGAACTGTTCCTTTTAACCAGGCAAAGTTTACTCTTTCTTTGTTTTTAAGTTTTGATAGTTGGGAGTTTCACAGTGGATTCAGAGAGAACAGATAAAATGGATCCTAACCGGATTCAGTGAGCAGCTGCTAACATGAGAGCTAACAGGAGGATCCGCAGATCAGCAGCAGTTTGTCCTGTGTTTCGGTGTGTGAACTGGCGACCTTCATCATTCGGTAGTTTCTTTAGCTCCGGTAGATGTTGGAACACTAAAAGTCGCTGGATTGTAGTGAGGTGTGTGTGAGAGTTCCGTTCTCAGCATTTGGATCGGGTTAACATGAGGTTCTGAGAGCAGGACAGTCATTATGTCTTTCTCTACCGAGATAAAAACAGCTGAACTGACCTCCTTTTACACTGTGTCTTATTTACATGAAGAGTAAAGACAATGAGAAACGTTAGTGGGACTCGAACCTGCGACTCTCAGGACCACTGTTCCCTAATGCACTACACCTGTGTCACCTGTAACGTTTACCTGTGAACAGAAACTGTCTCTGTGACTAGGAACTCCTCACCTTTTCTATCAAGTTTCTCGCGATAGTGAAGCAGGAAGATTGAATCAGCTGTTGTGTCAGGTGGAACCAGCTGGAAGGAAGATCTAATAAAACTTAATGACAAAACAGCTGGAAGCTCAGGACACAATTTAAAAGGCTGAACAAATGATTTCTCAGAAATAAAGATTTTCTGAATTAATTTAAACATCTGGATGCTGATTTTTGCTTTTTTTTTCATGGTAACGTTTTCTGTTTTTTGTCGTTTCAGTCGGTCTGGACGCAGCTGGAAAAACAACAATCCTTTACAAACTGAAGCTTGGAGAAATCGTCACGACCATCCCAACTATTGGTAAGTAATCACTAATCAGCCTGATCAATGACTGTTCTTTCTGTCGGGGTTCAGTCACACGCACACATCATTTATGATCAAAGGGCAGCACACAAAAGCCAAGCTGTTATTGATTTTACAGTCCTTAATTACAGCAAAATCCAGATTATAGTTTCAAAATTTAACAAATTAACAGCCAAAATCCTCAAAGATTTGTTTACTCTGTAAAAACAGCATGGAAACATCAAGATGAAGCAAGTACAAAGTAACAATTTCAATTTAAAGGTGAACAGTGGGTTTTCAGAAGTCTGCGTGAGAAGGAAGTAAGTCGGGCTGCAGAACTTTAAACTACCTGGAGTCGATGGAGGAATTCGGACTAATTTCATGACAGAAGTATTGGTAGAAGCTGAGAGAAGGTAGGAAGGTTGTACCTTCCCTGGAAGTGTCCGTCAGAGATTTCTGAGCAGCTGGAATCGGTTCTCATGTCCAACTCTGAGTCATTCGCGTAAAAATGTTATACACTAGTACAAATGGGTTGTGAGGCAGCATGTAAACACAGAACAGACAGGAAATTAATACAAAAAAATCAGGTGTTCCACTTTCAGGTGTACTGAGAATCAGTGTTAATGTTGACAAGAAATTTTAATTTAGTCTTTTGACAAAAATAATTTTAGTTTTGGTCTAATTTTAGTCAACTAAAATACAACAAAATTTTCTAATGCAATAATTTTCTACTTCTGTAAAGAAAATTTGCAAATAAGTCCACATAGAAATCTAATTTGATACAGAGAGCTAAAACCACGCTAACTATCACTGATCGGATGTAGCACACAACTAAAAAAAACTAACATTTAAATGATAAAAAATACACTTTTCACACTTTTTTTAACCCAAGTTTTTAAGTGTTTTAATAAAAATCAATTGTATTGTCCAGTGAACAATAAAAACAGACATTGTCAAATTTGAAATTGTTTCTCTTTAGTATTAATAGAAAAATAACAAGTATAGTTATTAAAAATATATTTTTTCTGCAATGTTTAAAAAATAAGGGAAAAGGGCGGCCTCTGACTCGTTCTCTTCTCTTGTAGTCCCGCCTCTTCCATTTGTTTAGTGTTCATTGTCCTTCGTGTCTTTCCAGATTTCGTCATTGGCGGTTTTTGTCTCATTTTTATTAGTTGACAATAATTTCGATCGTTTTCATCACCGCTTTCATTTTTATCCAGCATTTGTCTTTCATCTTAAAAAAAATATATGTTCATGATGAAAATATTTCATCAAGAAATTTAACACTGTTGAGAATTAAAGTGGCTCCAGAGCGGAGCTCTGGGGGTCCCCAAAAACAGCAGAAGAAAAGCTCTGAACAAATTAAAAAAAAATCAGAGTCAAAGTGCTGAGCGCGTCCTGTCTGCACGCGCTCAGCAGGAGTGTTACCTGTTGTTGGTCAGAGTCTCACCTGGTGTTGTGTTTCAGGTTTTAATGTGGAGACGGTGGAATACAAGAACATCTGCTTCACAGTGTGGGACGTCGGTGGTCAGGACAAGATCAGACCTCTGTGGAGACACTACTTCCAGAACACACAGGTGTGATACCTCAGCACCAGCTGATACTGATCATTGATCACAGCTTCATTGATCCAGCTTCATGCGTTTTCTCCTCGCGATTGATAATCTTCAATCTGTAATCAGACTCTTTGACAACAAACTGATCAAATGATTTGGAACTAAAATTAACTGATAACAATTGATGACTGATCAGTGAAGCAGCCTGAAAGCAGAGCACAGGTGTGAGGATCACTGTCTGGTTTGGTCATGTGACTTCTGAAATACTACAGAGGGCTGAGCAGATCAATAATCTTTATTGATTTGTTTTCTGTGTCTGAACAGAAAATCTCAGCCGGTGTTACAATGAATCTGACAGTTGGTGTAAATGTATTGATCTGGGAACTGAAAGGATATTTGTGGTATTTATCAGTAACTTAGATGGCTGGTATCGATTGGTGTATTGATCAGTGATTAATGTTAATCTGTAGGGTCTGATCTTCGTGGTGGACAGTAATGACAGAGAGAGAGTTGCTGAGTCAGCTGAGGAGCTCTCCAAGATGGTGAGTTGTACCTCATCAATCTCATAACCTCCTGATAAGCTGACTGACGCGCCTCTGTGGCTCCGCCCACTGAGGTCCAGCTCAGCCTGTCAGTTCCTTCTGATTAAAAGCAACATGTTATCTCTGCCATCACGCGGCTCCCTCCTTAGATCCAGGAAGACGAGTTGAAGGATGCGGTTCTTCTGGTGTTTGCTAACAAACAGGATCTTCCAAACGCCATGGGGGTCAGCGAACTCACCGACAAACTGGGCCTGCACAGTTTGCGCAGCAGAACTGTAAGGATCAATAATCCAGTTTCTCACTGCACTGTAAACTTAATCAACACTAACCGTTAAAAGCTTTTTCAGCTTCGTAATTCAGCTCTGGGTTTTTAGCATTTCTAGTTTTGAGAGATTTTGTTTCAGCTGAGCTCACTCTGAATGTTGATTTGTGATTGGATAGAGAATGTCACATGACACACACATACACAGAAGTTGCCTGTGTCATACAGTTTTAATTGAAGTGAATGTTAGAATCTCACCTGGATGAGTCACCTGATCCCTTTCTGTTTGTTTCAGTGGCATGTTCAGGCCACCTGTGCCACTCAGGGTACGGGTCTCTATGAGGGTCTGGACTGGCTGTCCAATGAGCTGTCAAAACGTTAGACCACCTGGCAGGAAGCAGCAGGCTGATGTCAAGACTGTCACCGTGTACAAACTGAGGAAGAGGAGAAGGGGAAGGAGCGTTTTACAGGACTGTTTCTGGGTTTTATTTTTTTTTTTTTTTATAAATTATAAATGTGTGTCTGTAGGAGGAAGTGATGTCATGGACTCTGAGCTCACCTGATTTCCCATCATCCTCTTCTGTTCTTCTGCTGGTGTTTATTAGATCTGTTTTTTTAATCCGCATGTTTTAACTCCAGATCATATGACAGGATGTTGTAGGGAGGGGGCGGGGCTTACAACAGGTGGCAGTTACCTGGTCATGTGATGACTCATTCCACAGAGCCGGACCTGACGGCCTCGTCATTCCTTATTAATGTGAAGAAGAAGAAACGCAGCGGCAACAATGATGCAATAAAGTCTTTTTTCTTCTCACATTTCAAAATCATTTTTGTTGATGTCATTATTTCTGTGTAAGAAAATTAGAGCTGAGCCTGCCGATACAGACAGACTCGGATTTTATGAATGAATGCTGATGGGTTTAAATAATTTGGTTTTATTTCACTTCCTCTCAGACTCAAATGGGTCAGCAGTTCCAAAGACATTTTGTTCACATGAGGAGTCCAGTTAAACAGAGACCTTAAATCATTCTGCCTGTTTGTTTCCATCAGTTGTTTCAGGTCTGAACTTTAACCTAACAAATGTCAGATAATCTGCAGAAGAAAAAAATTGTTCATCACTAAAACTGATCAGTTTCAAAATGTTTATTTTACAGATACTTTAAACAAATAAGATACAAACAAGTTTCATCTTCGTCACCGCAGCTCCTCTAAACTCTGATTGGCTCGTGCTGGTTGTTTTGACGTTTCACCACAAACACTTTCTGACCCGAAATCGTCACCACGTAAACATAGTCCTCGAGAATCACTGGGGACAGACACACAGATGAAGAGTTAGTAAACCGGTTAGTTCCTGGTTATTTCACCTAACTAACCCAAACAATCAGGTTTTATCTAAAGAAACAGCCTGATTTCTGAAACTTTCAGGTGGAGCTGACATCTAGGATCAATATTTTAATGTCTCAAATATAAACACAGGACGTCATCTGCAAATGTTTTGGGTTTAGTTTAGCTGTAGATGTTTGAGATTCAGTTTAAATGTGTTTTTATCAGAGTTTTTTCAGGAACAGAAGCTGTGAAATCTTGAGGTAGGTTCTTACTGAGTGTTAAAAAATCATCTTACTAAACTTAGTAAGAACCAAAAGCATGATGAGAAGCTGTGAAACTGAACAGAACATATTGTAAATGTCTTCATCACTGGTTACTATGGTGATGTAACAGGTTAAAGGTGTTTGTTACCTGACATGCGTTTGAAGGGGGTGTCAACGGATCCAGATAACCTAAAGCGACATGCTGTTCGGACCATCTGCATGATCACACTTGCTGTGTGTTCGTCATTCTCCAGTTCACCTGCAGACTGAAGAGGTAAAGAAAATTAATAATCTACTGAAATCCAATTATTAAAGCTGTTATACTTAGTTTGCATAACAAATTAGCTTAACATGTTTTTTTTTCATGCCCATTAATGTTCTAACACAGCATGGATAAAAATATGTTGTGAAGATTAAAAAATATATAGAATGATTACTGATCCATCAAACTCAGATTTTAAACCATTTTTTATATTTAAACTCTAACCAACATTTGCTTCCAACCCTGTAGGATTTACATCAAAGACCACTGAAATGTTTTAGTCAGGCAGCTGGTTGCAGTGTTTACTAGAGGTGGGAAAAATGATCGATTCTAAGATGCATCGCGATTCGGCCGTGCACGATTCTGCATTGATGTGACATAATCGTGATTCCCACTCAATCCAGGTTCTCAAGTGTCCTTGTCTTTAAGCTGCTAAAAATGTTTTATCCAGCACACTTTGAATGAAAAACAAGGAATTGTTTTATTTGAATATTTGCACTTTTAAATAGACAGGCTAAGCCTATGCTATTTGTTTTGGTATACTACATGTGAAATGTAGAATCTTGTCTTATAGCTGCTGTACTGAAAATTTTATTTTTTATACATACATTTTTTTTTATTTAAGTAATAGGCAGCACACTTTAAAAATGGTCGTTCACTTCAGTGGAAAGATTTGTTTTGTCAGGTATACCGTACTAAAAAAGAATTCAAAACAATATCCGACTGCTTGTAGTAAGTTATTGAAAAATTGAGTGCGAAGAATCGTGATGTATTGCAGAATTAAATCGAATCTTTAGGCAGATAATCGGAATCGGATCGAATCGTGAGGCAGGTAGAGATGCACACCTCTAGTGTTTACACCCCCAACAAAACAAAACCAACCCTGCAGCAGCACCGATTGGCTTTGAACATTCTCATGTCCTATAAAACAAGATTATGTAATTTAACTGAGTTTAAATAAAGTTCTACTTTATAATAGCTCTTGTGAGATGTAGTATTTACTGCTTTAAGTACAAATGATCACAATAAATAGCGTTTTCAATGAACATTGTGGTAATTAAGGAGAATTGTGGCCCTTTCGGCTTTCCGTACTGAGAGCCCGTTTAACGACAAAGACCCGGTTTGGTTTTGTTACACATACTGCTAAAACTCCGTCCTCACTGATGACCAGGTATCCGAGCTGATCCGGAATCCGCTCCAGACCCGCCGTCAGCGCCGCCGTCGTCTGAAAAACCAAAAACAGGAGGTTCGTGCTAACAGGCTAACCAGAGTTCATGAAGTCCGAGGTCCGTAAACGCCTCCCGATTTTTATAAGAAACATAAAAAGTCACAAACAAACTTTAAAAACTCACCATGTTTTATTTCTGTTGCCGTTTGTTGTTCCTACAAGCTGAGGCTCATTTCCGTCTATTTTGGCCGCGTGACCTTCACGTGACTGATGACACAACAGCTCACATGACCACCTAGCTGAGCTATCTTGTCCGTGAACCGAACCTAGAAGCTTGTGATGGCAGGCCGCGGAAAACTGATCGCCGTTATCGGTGACGAGGACACCTGCACGGGCTTCTTGCTCGGTGGGATCGGTGAACTGAACAAGAACCGAAAGCCGAACTTCCTGGTGGTGGAGAAGGACACGAGCATCACCGAGATCGAGGAGACGTTTAAGTAAGGCCGATCGTCCAAACACGCCAGACTGTGTTCAAAAATCGTCTGTTTTAAGCTATATCTTGTTAGAATACACCCCACTTGTAGTTTTCACTGGCTAATCAGATCTACTCATTACCAAACAGAAGCCGGACTTTGTTTTCTTAAAAATCTATATCAAGTTTGATTTATTTGGGCCCCACATCTGGTTATTCTGACTGACCACGACCACTCACCAATTATAGGTTTCAGGTCTAATCGCTCAACTTTTTTATTACACTGCAATAATATTTAGATAATATCAAATTGCGCATCAACTGAACTTTAAAACTGACAGAAATGTGAGTCCTGCGACCCGTCTGGACTCTACCAGACTCCATTGAAAATCAAAGCAATTTAATGGCCTGCTCTTTTTGTTAATGGAGTTACACATCTAATTAAACGTTTTCTTTAATTCAGAAGATTTTATATAAATACGGTTATATTTTGAATAATTGTTTTCAATATTCTGTTAAATTTGAGATATTTTTCTGTTCCTTCGTTTAAACAAAAGAGATTTACTTAGGAGTTTGGTGCAACGGGTGCACAGAAAATCAAGAATGAAAATCTGTTAAAAGTAAATGCAAAGAATAGTCGTTTTAAATATTTTATTTCTTAGTTTATTGTATAATTTAATTAGAATTTCTCAGTTAAGCGACAATAGACAATATTTGATTCTTTTGAAAGAAGATGTGAAATTATCTGGTGGTGAAATTATCCATGGCAGTTTGTATCGGATCAATCAGAACTCTTTCTTAACTGCAGGAGCTTCTTGGCTCGGAACGACATCGCCATCATCCTGATCAACCAGTTCATTGCTGAGATGATCCGTCACGCCATCGACGCACACATGCAGTCCATCCCAGCTGTCCTGGAAATCCCGTCTAAAGAGCATCCGTACGACGCGTCCAAGGACTCCATCCTGCGCCGGGCCAAGGGCATGTTCTCTGCTGAAGACTTCCGATAAACGCTGATAAATGAGCTTATCTGTGTGTACATTAGTTTGTTGATGTTCCTTACGCTGTGTGTCCTCTCAGAGAGGAGAAGATTGTTTCCAGGAAGTAAACACCCAGTAGTCATGTGACTAAATGTTGTTTTTGTCCTTCCTTTCTGATCAAAGCAGCTGTTTTTGCTTCCATCAGTGTTCATTCCAGATGTTTTAACTTATAAAAATCTAAAAGATGTTGGATGAAATAAAAATATTGTGAAAATATGTTGATTGTCTTATTTAGTGACCTTTCAGTGAAGTGAATCCAGAAGTTTGTTTTTATGTCTTATTCAATGCAGGTAGATTATAAAAGGTGTTCACCTGAGTTCTCCTGAAGCTCCAGCAGCCTGTTGAACCCTCTTTTTGACAGCAATAACTCTTAGTGTTTACAGAAAACCTGAGAAGTAAAAGGCTGTTGTCATTCTTGAAGATTAATCTAGTTTTCTGAACCTTTGTTCAGAACCTTCGGTCCAAATTCTATTCTGAGTGACAGCACAACAAAAACACGCGATTTCAAAGCTGAAAACATCAAAACGAAGTTGTCTCATCGTTCAGCTGCCGACCTTCAGCCTAACATTAGCTGACCTTCAGTGGAGGACAGAAAACATGATTGCTGTTGTGTAAACAGGATGAAGCTGACCTCGGATCAGATGATGGTAGTATAAATCCCTTCAGTCTGTCTGATCTGAACCACAGGATGAAGTCAGTTCACTCTGCCGCTCCGTCTCCCACCATGATGATGATGATGATGGTGGTGGTGATGGTTTATGTGTCTGCGGGGCCTCTTCCTCTTTCCCCCGAGTTCTCCAGGTGAGATCTGACCTGAAGCGGCTGGTGTCGTGTCTGAAGGTCTGAGAGCTGAGATGACTTTTGTTTCCTGTCTGCAGACATGATGAGCCGAGTACGAAAAGTCCTCACATGGTCAATAATGATGAGAGAAACGCCACCAGGTGAGTCATGTCTGGGTCTCAGATTTTTATTTGATATATTTTAATTACATGAAACAAGGAAATGTTTAAGCTGCACGGTGGAGCAGTTGGTATAGCTGTTGCCTTGCAGCGAGAAGGTCCTGGGTTGGAATCTGGGCTGGGCCTTTCTCCCAGGGCATGTGTGGGTTTTCTCTGGGGACTCTGGCTTCTTCCCACAGTCCAAAAACATGCAAGAGGTTAATTGGTAACTCCATATTGTCCCTAGGTGTGACTGTGTGTGTGAATGGTTGTTTGTCTGTGTGTGGCCCTGTGATGGACTGGCGATGGACACCAACTCCCTGCGATCCTGAAAAGGAAGAAGCAGGTTCAGAAAATGGAAGCAAATGTTTAAATTATATTTATGCATAATTTATAAAAACTTCAGGTGTTGAGTCTAATAGCTGTTCTGAGACCAGAGTCTGATCATCATCAGTTTCACTTTGGGTTCTTCAGCACATGCCTGCAGAGGTTCTGTTTCTGTGTTACAGGTCTGAAAATGGCACCGAGACACCGGGTGACAGGTCAGTTACAGACAACCTGACTCACAAAAACGCCTGATTTTAGAGAGAACTCAGAGGAATGCTCATTAACTGAGATTTTTGTTTGTCAGGGATAACGCAAGGAATATATCCCTCTTAATGTGAGTAAACTCACCTGTAACACCTAAACACCAGCTTCAGGTTCTTCTAGGTTCTGCCAGCTTTCTGTTTCTCTTCCAGGTTAGTTCTCCCTCAGTAAGACTTTCTACTCATAAAATATTCAATTTACCTGCTCAGATACTCACATTTGTTCATCTGTATGACTAATAGGTGTTAAACCAGGTGTGTTTATGTCTGTTTCAGGGACGTCCCTAAGCTGTATGTACTACTGCAGGACTTCTTGTTGTGATATAATCTGATTTGTTAAGCAAAGCTTCTGTGGGTGGAGCAACATGTTTTTCGAAAACATGACACTGTGAAGATGCTGCAAGAAGCCAAACACAATAAAAAATAATTAGAATAAATAATCAAAATTTGAAAAAACAAACAGTTTAATGATAAAATAAAAAGAAACAGGTGAGGTTGAAAACTGATAAAGTTTAACTTGATACACTTTAAAACTATATGCCTTTATATGGAAAGTCAAATGGGCCAAAATCAGTGTTTAAGGGACGGAACTGATCTTTTTGTTTTTGATGATAAAACTTTGATCCTATAAATGTATGAAAGTGAGAACTACCTGTTCCAGGTTGCTCTTGAACTGCTCATATTTAGGTCAACACTTTCAGCATCATTATAAACTTTAAAAACTCATTCATTGTGATGAAGATGTTCTTCTTTGTGGTCTTCTTCACTGTCTCACCTTCAGGTATGTTGGTTGTTTTCTGCCCACCTGTCAGACAGTGAACCTTGGCTCCGCCCTGCAGGGGGGAGATGAGACAGCTGGGAGCCTCACCTCTGACCCACAAGGCATGGGAAAGAAATGAAATATCTTTACATCAGATCAGATTCGTCTTCTTCAGAAACACGTCATGAAGATCAGCTGCTTCCTTCAGATAGCGAGCCAGCTTCAGTCCTGCAGTCACAACCTAATCTGAACCAGACCCAAACCTGCTGCTGCAACAGAACTACTGTTCCCAAGATGCATCACAGCAACAAGCTCAACGTCTCACACTGCCACCTAGAGGCCATTCATCCAAACTACAACAATATGAAACTCAGGCTGGTGTAACACATTTCTGGATGAAACAAATGATTACTTCTGATCATTTTTTTCAATAAACATGTTATTGATCCATTAATCCAAGTTGTGCCATATGTGAATCTGTTCCAACGGGAGGCAACCTTCAGTCAGTGGTGTCCAATCCTGGTCCTCGAGGGCAATTGTTGTTTTCCTGCTCCAACACAAATGTGTTACCTGTGCACAGAGGTGTCAAAAGTAGGAGTCAAAAGTAAAAAATCAGTCCAGCAGCTGTTCCAACCATCACTAAACCAGCTGAAGTCAATTAGTGTAGCTTCTTTACCAGGTATAGAAGCTAGTTGGTGAAAACACCTGTTCTAGATATACAGGCAAATCCAAAAACATGGCAGGATTTTTACTTACGACTCCTACTTTTGACACCTCTGCCTGTGCAGCATGTCCCCAAGTTGAACAGAAAGCTGTTAATGTCTAGGACAATGGCCCCTGGGGACCAGGACTGGACATCATGGGTTTAAATGACCAAATCAAAGAGTCAAAGTGAGCCTCTTGTTGGTGAACCTGAACTCAGAATCTTTCAGACCAGTCAGACAGGTTTTACCTTGAGTCAGGGTCCAATGTCAAAAAAATGCCTTTTTTTCAAATTTTCAATGATCTTAAAGAAAGTGATTAAAATATAGTTAGATGTGTTTTTCAGGCTCCCTTGATCCTAAAAATGCAGGATTTACTCTAAAAAAGCAACTTTTTTTTGGACCCCTGAAGTCCAAAAATGCCTGACTATAGTAAGGCTTTTTTTTTCAAATTTCCAATGATTTTTAAGAAAGTGTATAAAATATAGTTAGATGTGTTTTTCAGGCTCCCTTGATCCTAAAAATGCAGGATTTACTCTAAAAAAGAAACTTTTTTTCGGACCCCTGATGTCAAAAAATGCCTTACTATAGTAAGGCTTTTTTTTTCAAATATTAAATGATTTTTAAGAAAGTGAATAAAATATAGTTAGATGTGTTTTTCAGGCTCCCTTGATCCTAAAAATGCAGGAATTAGTCTAAAAAAGCAACTTTTTTTCGGACCCCTGATGTCTAAAAATGCCTTACTATAGTAAGGCTTTTTTTTTTCAGATTTTCATTGATCTTAAAGAAAGTGAATAAAATATAGTTAGATGTGTTTTTCAGGTCCCTCTAATGCTAAAAATGCCTGACTATAGTAAGGCTTTTTTTTCAAATTTCCAATGATTTTTTAGAAAGTGTATAAAATATAGTTAGATGTGTTTTTCAGGCTCCCTTGATCCTAAAAATGCAGGAATTACTCTAAAAAAGAAACTTTTTTTCGGACCCCTGATGTCAAAAAATGCCTTACGTAAGGCTTTTTTTTTTTTTTTCCAA
>SSNP01000331.1:0-57087 GCA_006937955.1 Pachypanchax playfairii
CAGGACAGGTGAAAGGCCAAACAGAAATCCTGCAGTGGTTGAAAGACATAGTCAATCACTTCTGGTTCTGCTGTAAGGAGGCGCAGAACATGGAGCAGTTCATGGTGTGTACACTGAAATTGTTTGTATCAATATACATGAAGTTAGTGATTGGTCTCAGACATAACTGCAACTGATTGACTGTAACTATTACTCTATTTTTTTTAAAACCACAAATAAGAACAAAACTGAAATGTGATACAGTAGCATCTAGCTAATGCACCCATTGGCCACAACATCACTAACATTTTCAGTGTCACCAAGTGGAAAAAAGAAAAGATGAGTTGTTTTCCTGGTTGCAGGGCCTATGGCGAGGTGTTCTATACCATGTGACTGTCATGAGTGGGCTTTTGGGAGGTGCCTTCATGAGCCACTGAATAATGAAGACCGTGAAAAGGAGTGGATCCAAACAGATTCACCTGCCTACATGGCACTCGTTGGAGTTGTTCTGAACAAAAAGTGGCTCAAAGATGTCCCCAAATTTTTGAAGTTCAGGTAAAGGAGATGTACTTGTCCAGAAAGTACTGTGTATGTGCACACTTGGAACAGGTGAATTTTAGAAAAATACGGCTGCAACATGTTATGATATAATGCCTTTTTTTTGGGTCTGTTTTTCACAGGACGACATCTTACCTTGAGACCTTCCACAATCATATTCTAATGTATGCAGGCAAACGCTTTGCCTTCTCTCCACCTGTGTATGAAGCCAGAACTTTGCTTGCTGCATTAGACTACAACCACCACAACAGCAGACTACCAGTGTTGACCAAAGAAGGCAGCAGAGTGTATGTCATACCATATTATTCTGTTTTTTCTTTGCAAATACTACTTGCATTATAATACAATATACGTATATTGATATGTGAGGTTTTGGTTTGCGCCTGTTTTCCCCCCAGATACCAGAAAATTTTACAATAAGAAGTCAAGAAGATACAGCCTTTACACAGTCAAGAGCCACAAATCCTACAGCTACATCCCTGACCTACAAAGGGCAATTACACGCAGAGGTTTGATGTCAGGGAAGGGAGTGCCAAGAAGGAGGACCAGCAGGGAGGAAGATCCTAGAAGATTTGGCCTCCTCCCACCTGTGGAGCCACCAACAACAGAGGAGCTGCTTCAGAGCCAGGTCTCCAGAGGAGAGGTACATTTAAAAAAAAAAACAGCATTACTGTGTTTCAGAATGTGTCAATTATATCCATAACTGCTGCTAATTGCTGCCATGACTTTTCTAGATTCTCCTCTGATGAAAGGATTACGGTTCAATTTCTGCAGACCACTCCATTACTTCACATCCAGCTATAAGCTTCATGTAAATATTTGACAGATTGTAAAATAAAAAGCTAATAAACACTAGACGACATACTTTGTGTGGACATTTATTTATATATTTTCAGATATTGCACTTGTCAAATTGTAAAGTGAGACAGATGTAAACAAAGTAATTGTGAATACAGCTATAAACAGCTAACAAGAAGTAAACAAAGTAGGGCTAAAATTATATATATATATACAGAAGGTGCAGACAATAATAAAACAAAATTGGCTGTTTCACAATAGCCCAGGGATGAAGCCTGTGTAGCTGCCAGTGGGGTCTGGAAAATTGTCCCGTATACGCCACACACAGTAGCTTGGGATGACAACGCGTTGACCAGCCCGTAGTCTTCCATGCTGCCACAAAACAAATTGTTTGTAAGCTGCATGCCTGAATTCTCTGTTGTCCTGCCCAGGGACACATCCTCTACTGCGTGGCTGATAGTCAGAGCTGGCTGGACTGGAGGGGACATCGAAGCTGGGAAGCTCCTAATTTATGAAATATGTGTCAGAGCATGTCTGGTTTGTTATAAACGGGTAAATAACATATCTAAAAAAGTACAAAAATAACCCTACAATACTTTACACACATTTTTATATGAATTCAAATATGTTGTAAGCCTATTCTTACACTCCATGTACAAGTACTATCATCAGTGGATAACTTTGTGTGATTTCATGATTTTTTATTTCGATGTCCCAAGCTGGACACTTGCTGTAGTGGTACAATTTTACATTTCATACAGTATAATACAATGCCTAATATAACAGCAACAAAAAATATGGATACAGTATCAGTGCAGTAATAACAATCAAATCAATACTGCTTAGAAATATTACTCGTTGGACACAGTTTTCCACAAATAAAGTCTGAAGTCACTTTCAGTCTCATTTTTTTACTCAGAAAATATAGTTCTCATTAGATTATCCAAAGGTAAGAGACAGTTGTGGCTATGTTTTGCATTCTAAAAAAGAGAGAATTCACGTGCGTGTATGCCGCCCTGGTGATCATTCACTAACCTGTCAGTTACAAATTAGCAGGCACCTTGTCTCCCGTTTGTAATAAGCTATTTGCGTTTCTGCGGAAAATAAATAAAAAATACTATAATTACCTCTTCCGAAGAGTCCATCTTTTTTGAACAGCTGTCCTTATTCAAACAGAATAAAAATATTGTGAAATCGAGAATCACAGTGGCAGACAGATACCGCTTGGAATCACAACGGCAGAGAGAAAGCGGTTGGTGGGCAGTTGGGCGTACGTCATATGGAAGCGCCAGCTTCATTGTTGTAATAACGCAAAAATACCGCTAGGGGGAGACAGAAGTTACGCACTATAGCTTTAATGGTAATACACAAAATATGCCTGTTTGACTGACTAGATCAACCTGTTCTGGTGTTTTTTTTGTAATTTTACGTTTTGATAAAGTCTTTGTTAAATAATTAACTGAAGTTGAAAATGTTTTTTTATGTCAAGTCAAAATCAAATAAAAAATAATTTATTAATCCCCAAAGGGAAATTAAATGTTGTTGTAGCTCAGTTCTTCTTTAGGGAGCCATTGTGGAGGGTTATAGCTGTGGGCAAGAAGAATCTCCTCTAGTGGTCTGTTCTGTAGCGGATCTGGAGAAGGTTGTGACTGAAGACACTATGTTGTTGAGTCACTGTGTTGTAAAGAGGACGATGAGGGTTTTCATTAACTTGAAATAAGTATATTGGATATACACATCGCTATAGGGTTTACATTAACACGTTTTTACAAATGTTTATTGACAGTCATTTTATTTGATTTATGCAGTTGCACTCAAAAGGTATTTCACCAGCTGCCACCTCTCAAACCTAAGTGGAAATTTTCAAAAGTGTGATTTTTTTTCCAGAAATGAGAGCAGCTGAATAAGGACATTTTTTTCTAAAACCTTAGATAAAAAAAGATAAATGAGAAGCTGGTCTAAAATTGGAGAGCACTGTGGGATCAAGATTATATTTCTTAAGTAGGGGTCTAATCACTGCATGCTTAAAATCTGTTGGTACAGAGCCAGAACCAAGACAGCTATTTATGAGTAACAGGAGATTAAGGTGCAATGGTGCTAAAAACCTGCTTAAGAAGGTGAGATGGAATAATGTCTAGGGGACTATGGGTCTAGGTTTTTCACATGCAAAGATGGATTAAAAGACAGTGTTTGTAGTTTTGGTAAAAGTTTCTCTCTCTGAGCCTCAAACCAGACTGAAATTTCTTTAGGACATTATGAGCGTTAATAAAATCATTAAGCTGAATTAAAACAAAACTTTTCTAAAACTTTGTTTAAAAATAGTATGATACCGGTTAATAGTTGTTAAAATTGTTAAAATCTAAATTGCTCTACTTCAGCCGGGGTCTCACCACCACCCCTTTAAAGGTAGCTGGAAAGGCCCATGTCTGAAGGGAGCAAGTCATCATGGTTAAAATCCATCTCTAAAAGATTCATAAAATTGCTTAAAAAACATATTGGGTCCAGAATACATGTGGCCAGCCTCATTAAAGACACATGTTCAGATTTGTCTAAAAGCATGTTACTTTGAGAAGATAAAACATTACATCTGATGGCGTCCACCTTCCCCCTGAAGTGGTCGGCAAACGCCTCACTAGAGTATTTGAGAGAGTTTTCTGCTATACAAATAATAGCACGGATAAGGATGTTGTCTATGGTGGAGAAAAGAATCTTGGGATTGTTTCTATGTTCTGAGATGGTTCTAGAAAAGTATTTTTTTTAGATTTTTTAGTACCATGTTATTGTATAATTTGAGAGGTTTTGAGAATATTTGATGGTTTATGGTAGGGTTAGGGTTAGGGTTTAGTTTTCCTCCATTTTCTCTGTCACCTTGCATTTTCTCTTTAGTTTTCTAAGATTTTCATTTCTCCACAGTGATACAATTTTAGAGTAAACACTTTTAACTTGTAGTAAAGCCAGCAGGCCAAGAGTGGATTGAAACTTACTGTTAAAACCCTTAAAATCATTAACTATAAAATCACAGGTGTCAGGTAAAGTTATAGGAGGTATCTTAGCAAAAACTTCCAGAAAACAGGCGGCCACTTCAGTGATTAGATGACGCTTCCTGTCAGTTCTCACAAAGGTCTCTCGCTGGATAAAACTGGTGATATAATAAAAAAACACATAGTAGTGGTCAGAGACGGCCAAGACAACAACAGAGGACACACTGGTGGACAGGCCATACGTGATGACCAAGTCCAGGGTGTGTCTTCTGTTGTGAGTCAGCTGCATGACATGTTGACTAAAATCCATGTATTTCAAAATATGTACAAAATCTGTTGATAGAGGATCTAAAAGGTTATCCACACGTAGATCAAAATAACCAGCTAAGATTATCCTTTCATAAGAGTAATGCAGAACTGATAAACATTCTGAAAATTCTTGAATAAAAACTGCACTCTTTTTAGGAGGCCTATAAATTGTGACACATAAAATCTGAGGAGTGCTAAAGACAGATGCAATATATTCAAAAGTGCTAAAATTATCAAACAAGACAGGTTTGGCAGAAAGTGTTGATGAACTTATAAAAGCAGTCCCGCCTACCCTTTCAGTAGGCCTACTCCTCGTTGAGTGAATGAAGTTGAATTTTGGTGGGGTGGCCTCTGTAAGAAAAGCAGGGGCATTTGTACTCAACCATGTTTCTGTTAAAAACAAACAATGAAGATCATGGTCTAAAATCAGATCATTTATTTGAAAAGTTTTGTTCAGCAGTGAGCCAACGTCTAAAAGTGCCATCATAAGAGTAGCTACGTTTACATGGGCACATTTAATCGGAATAAACACCCAATCGGATAAAAAAAGACGTCATGTAAACATGTCAACCCGAATGTTTTGATCCGATGCAGCCTGATCCGAAAGAAATTTACTTCCGATCGAGAGGGGTGGTTTTGTCCGATCTTCATTCGGATAGACGTGCATGTATACACCCATTCGGAAAGAAAGGGTGAAAAGAGCCCTTTGCGCATGCGTACAACTTCAGCGTGACGTCTTTCCACTGTCGCAGACTCAAGTAGAAAACATAGTAAACAGAAGTGGTCTGCTGGTGCAGTCATCCTGTCATCCTGCTCTCCTCTCCTGTGGTGGAGGAGCAGTAGCAATATGTATTCAGCCGCTAGCTTGGTTAATGCGACCAGTAAAAACCCAAACATAAAGGTAATCACCCGCAGAAGGTCCATATAGGGGATAACGTGAGTCAGCTCGAGCACACGATGGGGCGGGAAAGACGTGCAGAAAGGACGGAGTTTGTTTACTTTTTTTCTTTCTCCGGAAAGACAACTCGCTGTGCGCATGCTCAACTCATTTAACCTGATCGAGTGCTTGGTGCATGTGTACTCATGACATGATCAGATCATTTCAGTTAGTGTCCATGTGAACAGGGATTTGGGAATTCAGATCGACCAAGATTTTAATCAGATCGGGGAAATTTGGCGCATGTAAACGTAGCTAATGACTGGAGAAGGAGTGGCTGTATAACTTACTGAAAGTGGTGCTTTAGTTAACTCTATGAGATTATTAGGATTGCATTTGCTCAGTTTATGATTATATGTCTGCTCTCTGCTGACAATAATGGGTATTAAAGGATGTAAGGCATAGGCTAAAATAGGGCTAAAATCAAAAGAACCTTAGCATTACATCAGAAAGATTGAACAATCTTACTAAAATTATTAAAAATGTAGAGGGAGTTTCTTAAACACGGGCATAAACACATGTGAAAGTTTGGACTTAGAAGTAGATCACAGTTACAAATGCTATTTAATAACATTATATCCTTTTTAATTTGGCCATTTTTTAAGTCTTGATATAACTCATGTGAAGAGGTCGGAAGTTCCAGAGTCCCTTTGTGCTATTGAAAAACTCCAGTGACAAATGTTGTGGGTGTGTGGCAACTGCAGTTCCGCCCGTAATTCATCATGCAAATTTACAATAATGAATTTCACACACACAAATGTAGACACAGGAGGTATCAGTTATTTTAGACTTTACATTCACTACAACAAAGAAGCATCAACACAAAAGGCTGAAACTTGACCTTTTGGCAGCTTCTTTCATGTTGGATGGAAATTATATAGTGGTGATTCTTTAGCTTGATTGTGGCTGTTGTTATATTTACACACTGTCCACAGGAGAGTCTGTGGTGAAGCCAGATTACTTTCCAATACAGGATGATTTGCACATGTTGCAATGCCATGAAAAGAAATTATGCAACAATATGAATGATTCTCTTTTCATTTAGAAAAGATTAACATGTTTTAGTTATGGTGGTTCAGGACATCATTAAGTTCTTGAGCAAAGTACAACCCACACAATGCCTTTTTAGTTGTTATTGTCAGGTATGCTATTAATAATAATATGATGATATATTGACTGGGTGTTTGTAAAAACAAAACAAAACAAAAAACTCAACCATGATTGCTGAATGTGAAAAGGCTGCACCAGGGCCGGTTTTTGCTATGGGCAATGTGGGCGACCGCCCAGGGCGCCATCTATGTAAGGGCGCTTGAGCGCCTTAATGAAAAAAATTAAAAGGAATAAAATGACAATAATAATAATAAAAACTCTCAGTTTTCTACCGCCGCACATTTACATTAGTGGAGTGGGCGCTGCCGCTGGGGCGCCCTCATTGTCACCTGAACTTGCGGCTGAGAGTCAGAATGCTTGTGTGTCTCCCCGCTCCCTCCCTCCCTCCCTTGCCTCAGAAGAGACGAGAAGGCGGCGAGGTATAGACTGATCCCAGGCCAGCGAGGCCATACAACACAAACTTCTTCAAAATTAATTATATTTTATTCCTAAAATTAAAATAGACCCATATCCTACAAGTAGCCTAATTAATTGGGTTATGTGTGAAAAATGGAAAGAAAAAAAATTGGTTTGGTCATGTCATCTACATGAGTCACGTGACGTGACACCGGTTGATGGGCGAGTTAACGGTGATGGAAGATGGAAAAATGGTAATGAGCTTGACTCTTCATCGTAATGATGGATCCAAGTAAAAGACCAAAGAAGCCATCAGGTTCCCAGTACAGAAAAAGAAGAAGAGGAGAAACGGGCACAAGATAAAGGTATACAGATTTTTGTAGTGACGTAGTGACAGTAGGCTATAGGCTATTACCATTATCCTCTTGCTAATATTAGCCACGCAAGACGTCAGCATTTGACTTTTAGTTTTCCATCCAGCAACTTACTGTAAGAATTGAGGTATCATGTCATGCAACTAATTTCACCCATAGGCAACCTAGTAGTTTTTGTTTGCAACACTAGAAGTGCAAATTCACACCTAGACGTCCCGACTGAGGATTAAAAAAAAAAAAAATTCTACACACTATATGCTAAGTAAAAAAAACTTGTAATATATTGACATGGCATTTTGTAAGGTACATGTGATATACCTTTTTAAATAATTTGTTGTGTGGTTTGTTTAATCAATAGGATGTTAACAAATGTCAATAAAATGTGTATTATTTAAGCAATGCATTACAGGTCGTGATAAATGCTCATTATATCACAGCAAAGGGGCAATAGATGTGATATCACAGCTCAGTATTGAGCATATCATATCGTAGTGCTGGAGTGATTTATTGCTTTTAGAACCAATAATTTAGTTACTTAAGTTACCCATAATAGCAATATTAAAGTCAGGAGAAATACACAACAATTTTCATGTAGTTTTTAAATAAACAGATGTATTATCTAATAAAATAGTCCCATCTCTGTACATTAGCTCTACTGTATATTGTCTAACAGTAACAGTGCATTGGATGGATACATTGTTGCTTCTTTAACAATCAGCCCTGTTTTAAAGATGTTAGCGTATGATGCATGTGTGATGTTTGATTTAACTTACATATTTTATCTTAAATCGTAAATCAGGGGCACTTCTGAAATATTTTGGAGCTAGATCACCCACTGGCCAAAATGAGGCATCAGATCCTTCCACAACCGCCACAGACAAGGTTGTGGAGTCTGATGAGGAGCCATCTACCTCTGCTGCAACCACCACATGCTCCTCGCAGGATTTCTCAGGTGTGTGAGTGTGTGGGGAGGGGGGCTTATTTTATTTACAGTGTTTACTTTTTTAAACACTAAATGATGTGAATAACATGTATATTAATGAAAATACCATTTTCTCTTTATTAGAAATGCCTCAGCCAGAAATTTCATCAAAGCCTGTGCCTGAGAATGAACCCCTGTCTACTGACCCTGCTAATTGGCCTTCAGTTCTGACCGACAGAATTCGGACACAGCTGGTTTGCAGAGGACCAAGTGAGGTACCTGCTGACTTTGTGTTTCCCAGGAATGAGTTGGATGGAAGAAGTTGCCATCATCTGTATTTCAAGAAGACACTAGTTAATGGTGAAAAGATTCCCAGGAGCTGGTTAGTCTATTCAGAGAAAACCCTTTCTCTGAACCCTGTTTTTCTCTGTTCCTGTGTTTTTGTTACATCTTTGTATTGAAGATTATATAATAAAATAATACAAATCATATGATATATTTTATATATTTCAGTGTGTTGGTGGGGTTTGGGGGTAAGTCTGTTCTTTTTTTGGGGGAAGGGCGCCATGGGATTCTTCGCCCAGGGCGTGAATCTAGCCAGGACCGCCTCTGGGCTGCACAAAGGAAAAGGGAGTAAAGCCTTGTTTGTATTTGATCTTGCAACGCCATCTAGTGTTGTAAAAAATACTTACAACGGAAGAAATATGAATCTCTTTTCACCAACGTTACACCAGTCACCAGACTAACAGTTAAAGTCATCACTGATGTCACCAGGCTAGAAGCACCACTTTCTTTCGTCCTTTCATCTATAACAGAAAAACCACATTGTAAAATGAATTGAAAAGGAAATACACAAACAAATCTAAATTATACAACTATGGATCAGTGATGCTTCAGAGTCATAAAGAGTAACACACGTTACCACTCTTGTCTGGTGACTGAGTGGTGAGGGAGATTGCCCTTTGTTTGGAGGACAGGTGTTTGATCCCGGTGTGCGCAGCCAATATAATGGCCGATAAATCCATCCACCAGAAAAAATTTCAAAAATATTACTGAAAGCTAAAACACTGCATTTAAGCTCATGTCTACGTGTTAGACACCATGAACTATCTGAATTATTCACTGATTCCAAAAAATGTAAATAATAGACAAGTTTATCTATTTTATGAACATTTATTTAGCACACACATACTATAACATCAGAACATGTAAAAAACAGTATTCCAATAACCTAAAAAAAAGCTTACAATAAAATAAATATTTTCCAATAGTAAAATAGTTGTTTCTTTAATAAGTCCAACAGGGACAAATCCTAATGCAGAAAGCACTGCAGTAAACAATAATAATTTATTATACTCAACTTTTACAACGGAGCCTGTAAATAACAGTAGAACATCTCACAAATTATCACAATAACTTAAAGGAACTTAAGGCAGCTTTACAAAATCTGACTCAGTGCTGCCGCGACAGGCGCTGTGGCTAACTGCAGCCACCAGCCAAGCCGGCACGGGAGCGCGCACAGACACTTTACAGACTGTTCGTCTTCACAGCACTGCACCGGGGAGGCTAACATACTTCACGTCAGGTCTCTCCACTCTGTTATTTGATTTGATCTCATCATTTTCATACTGTATCAGGCTCTAAACACGACCTATAATGTTTTCTCACCTGGTCACAAGGAAATGAGCCATGTCAGCATCCGTTTTCACTCCCAAATGCAGCTGAAGTTCCCTCCATGAACCGAACGCATATCCAATTTTTATGAGGGTGCCTGCCTGGCTTTGGTCATATTTTTTTTTAGACTCACGAGATGCTGCTGATAAAGTCTTTTTTTTCTTCGTGGTGCCACTTTTTTGGGGGGTGAGAGTGGATGCAGGTCGTTTGATGGCTGCAGAAACATCCATAAGTATACCTTCAGTGTTTGAATCCAAGTCCACGGCGGCCATGTTCTTCCTGTTCAAGAGCTGTCGGCAACGTGCATGCAGCGTCAATTTACGTCACATCCCTACAACTGCGCGGGAAATTTGGACGTCGAACTGCAGCGCATTATGTAGCACACATCGTTTCCAAGGCAACAGACATATGTGCGGATGGCCTCGTTATTTTGGGTTTTTAATGCTTCATGACCCATTAGCATTGAATAAACTGGAAATGCATGTGTAGTTTTTCACAAATCTTGCCTTAAGTCCCTTTAAAATAAAGTAAATATTATTTTTTTTAATAACAAAGACTTGGTATAAAAACTGGTAAAGAAAATCAATTACTTGCACTCCTATTGAAACTTGTTTCTTTAAGTCCAGTCCAGCAAGGGAGAGTTGTAATGCATAAAGCTGTGACATTATTATATTTCACATTTACAAGGCAACATGTAAATATCAATAGAACACTTGTTGAAAATCTCACAATAACTTAAACTTAAAATAAAGTAAAGTTTTATATTAAAAGGTTTCACATGTTTACGGGTAAAACAAAGGTGTGTCAGGGTCTGGTGTTTTGTTTTGGTTTGGTGTGATAGCTTTTGGGTTTTTCTGTGGACTGCTTCTGTTATTGTCAGGATCTCTGCAGCTGGTGGGTGGTGTGTGTTTCTGTGTGCACAAATT
Source organism: Pachypanchax playfairii (assembly GCA_006937955.1). NCBI lineage: Eukaryota > Metazoa > Chordata > Actinopteri > Cyprinodontiformes > Aplocheilidae > Pachypanchax > Pachypanchax playfairii. The sequence goes on from SSNP01000331.1 coordinate 10,965, forward strand.
GTCTTTCAGGGCGTGGCAGCAGTAATCAGTGGCTGCAGGTGTGGATCGTTTATACAGAGGAGGAACCACAGACAGACGCCAGTTTGTTCCACTTCATCTTGTGGTACAGAGTGGCCAGAGATTATTTATGACAGTGTCTGTTAGTAGTGTTTCTAACCAGCCTTCTCTCTCTCTCTCTCTCTCTCTCTCTCTCTCTCTCTCTCTCTCTCTCTCTCTCTCTCACTCTCTCTGGAATCTCTGAACCGATTCTCTCCCTGGATCACCACCCTCGCTGCAGTGCCTTCGGATCCCTCCTCACCCAGCTACAGCCTCAGCTTGACCGTGAGTTATCCGCATTCCCCGCGCACTGCAGCGGGTCGTATCTTCACAGCTCGAACTGGTCATTAAACCTGTTCTCCTCTGCTGCCAGGATCGAGCCTGTGCCCCATCTCCGTTCCAGTCCTGTGTTTCTCATCGTGCACATTCCATTACCATGTACTGTTGTCTCGTGCACTGTTACCATTAAACTCACTTTTACTTATTATATAAAGCACAGCTTTTCTGCATTTTCTCCCTTCTGAGACCTCAGGTTTATCCTCATAGATGTTCCCTATTGTGCTGAAAACTCTTTCGCTTGGCACTGAGGAGGGTGGACAGCAGAGGTACTGACGAGCAAATTTTGCCAGTCTCTTGAAGCGGCTGCTGTTAATTTTCCACCATTGCCTCTCTTTCTGTCAATGACAGTCTCTCTCATGTACCTATCAAGTTCCCCAGGATATTTTCTGATAGGTCCTCCTCACTGGTTGAAGGAGCAAGTATGTTGTCATATAAGCAGTCAATAAAACTTGGCACTGCATCTACTCTCCTTTTTTGGTCTCCCTCATCTGCTGGTGAAATATCAGTGTGTACTTCTTCCACTTCTTCTGTCTGTGTCTCCTCTTGTAGCCACGTTTTGCCTGAGCAAGTGTCTCTTGAGTCAAGGGGCGATGCTTGTACCTTGGATCCAGAAGACATGCAAGAATAACATTTAACTTGCCAAATCTATCATCCAAACTCTAAAGCATGGCTTTTCTTGCTGTCTAAATGCCAACCGTATGTGGTCCCTCTGACTGCAGAGCACTCTTCAGCACTTCTATTGAAGGAATAATACAGGAGGCAGAGGAGTCGTGGTGCGTTCACACCGGTCACTTTGTCAACGTTAAGTGATAGGGTAGAGAAAGGACATCAATTATACACGTTCATGCTTTAAAGATCTTTTCTGTGTGACTTATGTGTGCAGGTTCTCATGCAGGCCCCGCTATCTGATTATTTCAGTTGCATGCTCTTACTTTCCCACTGCTGTTTCCCAGAACTCCCTGTTTTCTCTAATCTAAGGTCACTGTTAAGAAACAGCTACAATTGGCTCCACTGATTTGGGAGTGACGATTTACTGTTATCTGTTATTTGTTATTGCTGTGTCTAAAGAGAATAAAAAGACTGAGCTGGGTAGAGCTGTCAGAGGAGGTGCCAGAGCGGAGCTGGCACACTCTCCCCAGCTGGGTTATTGAACCAATCTTCTTGCGTGATTGTATTTCTTATATTTTCTATAATAAAAGGATTTAACAGAATAAGGAAAAAACCTAACATTAAGCAACGCTCATAACGCTCCAAGTTTGACGTTTGAAAGTTGAAGCTCAATGCCTGCAAGTCAGAGTGCCGAGTTCCACCTTGTTGGTACTGCCTGGATGATAGAGTGAAGTGGAACACCTATCTCTTTTTGTATCAGGGCAAGGCGCTGCTGTACAACCACGGAATGGTGAAAATGCGTGGCAATTCATTTAAATTTTGCCAACATGTCCCCTATAGTTCTCTGTGCACTGAGGCCATCGTTTATGACCAGCTGCAGTGTGTGAGCAGTACAGCTCAATCCAGGCATCTCTGCAAGTCTCATGCCTTTGACCATGTTGGCTCCGCATTCTCGCAACATGAGGTGAACCCTTTCTAGCTGAATATCCCACTCTTTAATAAATTCAAGAATGTTTCACTTATATATTGTCCAGTATGGGATCCAAACATTGCTTTAACATTTAGCACGAGCTGAACTCTCTCCCATTTTTGATCAATGAAATGAGCGGTTAAGCTCATTAGAGCTTCGTTTGCCCCTGACCAGCAGTCTGTGGTAAATGCTAGAGGCCCAGCATTGTCAGACAAAAGAAGCTGCTTTACTTTGTCCACAACCTTTTGGTATATTTCGTCTAGCAGGGTTGTGTGAAAGTATTTTTCACTTTTCAGTGTAAATCTTTGTTCAAGACTGGCCACAAGCCGTTTAAATCCTTCTCCTTCTAGAACTGAATAGGTCAGAATATCTGTGGCAATCATCTCCATAATTAGCTTGTCTATGTGTTTTGTTCTTTGGTTATTCTGACTTTATTTTTCGCTCAAAAACTTGCTTAAGTGTTGGCTGAATTTGTGTCCCTTTTGTTGTTTGACTTTGTGCCTTTTCATAAGCTTCTCTGTGTGTGATTTTCAGGTGGTGCCACAAGTTAGTTGTGTTTTTTGATTTTGCTTTGTCTGACCCAAGGCACTTCATCTTATTATATTAGTAATACTTGGGCCTGAAAATGTTAGCATCGTGTGATGTACTGCACTACTATTGCAGTAACAGAGTAGAACCCAGCATGTGGATGGATGTATTAACCGAGCAAGTTGCTACATTTTTTTATGATGGCAAAGAGCCATTTAATGAAGACTACACTTATTTTAAGTGAGAGAAAGAAGCACGATTACTTTATGTCACTAAACATACCAGTTATGGTGCTTTTATGCACTTAGACAGCTATGCTTCACATTTTCTTTGTGCATGCTTAACTTTTAGCAAGGTAGATTTATCGTAACTTTAAACACAGCGCGACCACAAGGCACACAATGACATGTTTGTAGAGAATATGTAAGAGGGAAAACATAACTGTGTTTGTTTATTTCACATTTCAACTTACCAGTGACAAAAAATACAATGCTCGTGAGCAGACTTCACTTTACTTGGCTTATTTGTTTTCTGTTTAACCGTCTGGTTCGCTGTGTCTCACTTCCACTGTATGCAGCCATGAGCAAGGATGACTCTGCCCCCAGGGAACATGAAATGACAACACCTGGGCGCCATCTGCTGGATATGTAGCCCAATTACATTTTTAACTGGGCATTCTCATTAATGGAGATGCAGAAACACATATATGACAAAAATAAATCAATAAAAAATATCTGAAAATATCGGCAATTTTTTACCGATAGCCGATATCACTCTGGACCCCCATATCGGCCAGCCGATATATTGGTCCGGCCCTAGTTGAAACCATGCCTAGCATGCAACTTACTAAAAAGCTTAACGTGGCAAACAGAAAGACACAAAGTCTGACGTTGCCATGAACAGCGGGGTAGGAAGCAGTAGTCTTTGCTCTCATAGGCTAGTTTGTTAGCCAATCAGAGTCCAGCAAATTCGAACAATGAATATGAACGAGCTGCTGACTAAGCAGCCGAAGCAGCCTGACGGAAGGAGCCGGAACCACCCGAATTTTAACGCAGACAGATTGAAAGGTTTGGTAATAAGTGTTTCCTGACGTTTTTTAGATATAAAATGTTTCATATTACTGGTTAATACTTAAGAAATAACCACAAAGTCATGAAATGGCCTCTTAAAGGATACAGACATAGTACTTTCTACAACATGTCCAAGTGCTGCTTAGCGGAGGTCTGCATCCTCCGAGTGCTTTTCTAGTTTAATCCTTTGGAACCTGTTGACATTAAAAATGCCATTGAAGTCAGTTAATCATTATTTTGAAGCGAGAAGGCGTAGAGCTCAGAAGTGAGAGGGTGCAGATTTGAAAATTAAAGGTAGAAAGAAAAAAACCGAGGCAGGTTTGTAAAAGTGGGAGAAGATTCTGAGCTATGTGCCCACTTGCTTCAAAACAATGATTGGTTGACTTAACTGTTTTTTTTTATGTCAACAGGTTCCAAATAATTAAATCATGTTAACTTGAAAGCAAGAAGAACAACACATTACCTGCTGCCCACCGGGATTGAACCCCTGTCCTCCAAACAAAAGGCTACCTCCCTCACCACTTGGCTATGGCCACCATTTGTTGTATTGATAGTTGAAGTCCTTTTAATGCCACCTTATGCTTGAAAAAAAAACGCATCCTGGTGAAGAAGCTCAAAAAAGTTGTGTTCATACTACATGTATTTTCAAACCAACAAACAACTATGTTATGTGTTATTTGAAAATAAATTGACCTAAATGAAATGACTGCAATCAAGTTTGATTGTGAGCAGTGTGCAGACCTCATGATTTTGTGGAAATTCGAGAAACATGAGTTCTTGGTCAAATTCAGCAAGTCATTGGTTCTTCCAGGCAACCCAAATATGGTAAAAAATGTTTTGTAACGTGTGTGTGTTTTGAAACATGTAACTTGTATTTTCAAAATGTGTGCAAGTTACAGAAATGAGTTACAAGCACAGAAATAAATTACAAGTACAAAACAAAATTTACATTTACAAAATGTAAGTTACAAGTAAAAACTTAAAGTCCCAATTCTAGCTCCATATAATCATGTCATGATTTAAATTCCATCCATTATGGATCTATTAAAGTCTTTTAATTGATTTCTTATTTTAATCATCCTGAGCTTATATATTTTTAAATTATGATAGTGTGGAGGAGTAAAAATGACGACACAGAGCTGGATGCGGTCAGAGTGTTTACTCAACTCCAACGGAACAACAGAGCAATGGTAAGTCAGAACACTTAACAGATTTGCACCAAAACCAACGTAAACAATTTTGAATATAAACAGCCCATTGTCTGGGTGTCAGTGGAGCCTTCTGGTGGTCAACCACATGCCACCCCCCCTCCACCCCACCCCACCCCCCGAAAATCCAGTAGGGTTTACATCTAGGCCAGGATCCTGGGATTGAGCAATCGGCTCTGATGGCTGATGAGAGACTCTGGAAAGAGGACAGCAGTCTGTGAGTACTGTGGTGGGAGGCTGTCGGTCCGTGTACGTCGGGGCCATTGGATTTTTTTTTCAAAATTAAATTGCAGAAAAATGGAAAACCAGTCATATTTTGTTATCTGTTACAAATTGGTTCACAAAAACATGGAAAACAAAAAACGGAAAATGACTTTTTCCCTGATTTTATCTAAATTGATCTCAGATGGAAATCGGGAAACAAGAAACAACGCTCCATATGTGTTTGTCTCTTCTGTAGGGGGGTTTCATGGCGAATAATTGCTGCATCATCAAACCAGAAGTCACGGAATTGGAGAAACTCTGAGGTAACAAAGCACACAGACTCAAGCAGAGGATTCCAAATGTTGAACGAAAGGAAATGGTGAATTATTGCCGTGTTTTTTGGCTGTACCTATCAGTCAGACTGTGAAAACATTTGCAGTTGACTGCCAAACATTATCAGAGGAAAGGAGGTGCTTGTGGTTGAAGCTAAACCAGGATCTACAAGGCAAAAATCTGGACAAGATCTGAATTTTTTCGGCCAATTCTTCAGGTAAGTGAATTGTTATCAGCGGCTCTTAAATTACTTTCCAATGTGATGATAATAATATAATTCATATCAAGCTATTTACTTAATAAAATCACATTTAATAGCCTGCTACAGTAGCAACATTATTATTAACATGTAGAGATAAAATTAAACGTTCTGTATTTCTCTTTTTAGGTCTGATCAGACTGGGTTCCATCTGTTGGAATGACAGGTCAGCAAAGGTTACCTGAAGAAACAGAGATTCTGCGCTGAAATAACAATTCAGCCCAATCGGCTGGTTCCTTAGATAGAAAATGTTTTATTATTAATTGGTTGATTTTTCTGTGAAGTGCCTTGAAATGACTTTGTCATGAACTGGCGCTTTATAAATAAATAAACTTGAAACTTGTTAGCTTAGCAGCTAATGAAAAATGTTTCCACACAGAACTTGCTCGTCACATGGGAAGGAATCACCTATGGCAAGCAAATAAGGTATATGATCACCACATATCTCCGGTGCTTCCAGCTACTTGATCTGCAGACTCAACAGTACTAGCCTCGCTGTGCTGGAGTATTTACGGTATTAGGCAACTAAAATGGTGCCCGCTGCTCTGCCAGCTATTGGCTGGATTTTTGTATCTTCAGAGTTCATTTTTTTTAAGTTCGTCGCACGCTCACACACGCTAAAGTATTTTTATTTGAATACTTTGATCTAACACGCCAAGATTTTCACGTCACCGGCGGGACCAAAAAGACTACAAATCCCACAGAGCTTCTTCCGTTGGGCCTTCCAGCACAAGACAGTGCTGGAAGGACAGTTTTTTCTTATCTAGGTAAAGCTCCAACACTCCGGGTGAACTACTTTGAGTCGACGGACCGATCCAGCAATTGCGTCAAAACTTCCGCCTGTGGCTGAGCCAAGTAAGGACTCAGTTTCATCTCATCCGTGACAAAACGGATTCTAAACATTTTGTGCTGGTGACTTTCAGAAGCCCGTAAGTGAAGTTCTTCCTCTCTCCTTTTTCTTTTCTCTCACTCCACTAAATGTCTTGCAACAGTACAATCTTCATTAAGTTTAAAATTCTCTCCCATGGTAAAACAGTAGTTACCATTTCCTCACCTACTCTTAACAGTTGTTTAAGATTTTTAAACGTTAGTACTTATAGGATAAGTTGATAATTCTAAGTCTGACGTAATTTCCGGTTCGTAGCTTCATACAGCGTTGACACTCATTAAATATTTTTAGTCTGTTTATTCGTTGTTTCGTTATTATTGTGTCATTTGTTCAATAAATATTCACCTTAATTTTAATTGGCTGATTCAGTGAGTTTTTATGTGTGATTTGAATCACTAACTGGAGCAGGACGAGCGACCTCAGTACATGAGATTGAAATAATTCAATTAAATATTCTAACATTTAATTCCTTCCCAAGAAGATGGTGCCCCTGGTAATAACATAATAAAGAGGTAAACATTCATAATACGTTCTCCTACACCAGGATATGTCTGTTTTTGTCTCATCAGGGGGTAACTTTATGCTTTGGGCAGAGCAATAACACTATTTTGGCCAGGACACTTCTACTATCAATAAAACCATCCTGGGTAATTAAAACTCATTTGGGCAAGGAGATACTATGTTTATTATTTTATTATGTTTGTTTGTTATTGCTATATAAGGGTGTGACAGTTGTCTCTCAGGCAGAGACTTACTGAATTGCTTGCGAGCAGTTGTATGACATCTCTCTTCTGCAGAATAAAGACTATTTAATTATCAGTCACTGTGTTTGTGCTTTTGATAGTAAATTTTCCACCACAATACAAATATTGTTTGAATAGAACCCAGAAGAGACTGAAGGATGATGCTGCTGACACTGATGCATTAGGCTTAATGTTTTCACAATCTTCTTGTCATATATATGTTTTTTTTTTTTGGCATTTGTCTCTTGCCGTTCCTCCCCCCCCCCCCTTTTCTTTAACCTTTTCTTCTTTTATTATTTAAAAAAATTCTACAGACAAAGAACAAATAACAAGAAAATATGTATATAAAATATGTATATAAAGAAAACACACATCCACAAACATACGCTCACACATCAAAAAAAAGTTATATAAAGAGATAAGTATAGTCTTACATCACATAAATACATTATTTGCCTAATAGTTCTTTAGTCAAAACATAAACTCATATTATCAAGTAGACAATAGTGGTTGCAGGACACTTTGGTTTAAAGCAGATAAACATGGATTTCAAAGTTCAGAAAATGCGATTGGTATTTCCCAGCTGGGAGAATTTTATCTTTTCAAGTTTCAAAAAGAAAAGAAAATCATGAACCCACTGCATATAGGTGGGTGGCAGAGAGTCCTTCCATTTGAATAAAATAATTCTATGAGCCAAAAGTGTGATGAAGGCAGTACAATCAGAATCTGTTTTTGATCATCTCCAAGCATGAGATGTTCCAAATATGCCCAATAGGGGGCATGATTGTATTGATTTACCAATAACAGAGCTTATTAAAGTGACAATGTTTCGCCAAAATGGTTTTAGTTTTGTACAGAACATATGGACATGGTTGGCAGGAGTAGCACCACACCGATTGCAATTTGGGTTCACATCTTGAAAAATCTTTGCCATCTTTTCGTTGGTCCAGAAACAGTGGTGCAAAATCTTACATTGCATAAATGATTGTTTTGCACAAACAGAAGAGGTGTGGACCCTGTTTAGGATGGACTGCCAAAGGTCATCACAAAGTGTTATATTTAACTCAGTTTCCCATTCACGCTTCAGAGCAAAAAAAGCTGTTTTTTCATTGCATAAAAATTTGTTATACAAAATTGAAATAATGCCCTTAAATGTTTGAGGCTGATCTAAAATTGAGTCAACTGGATTTTTTGGTGGTGCATTGGGAAACCGAGAAACACTTTTTGACATAAAATCCCGTAGTTGTACATAACGGAAAAAATCACTTTTTGGTATATTAAATTTGGATTGAAAGTTGGCAAATGAAATACATATGCGTTGTCATAAAAGTCAGCAAAGGTTTTAATGCCCAGATCAGTGAAGGTTTTGTCTGATAAAGATGGTTTGAAGAGGTGGTTTGAGCAGACTGGAGCTCTTAGAGAAAGAGATGTCCAATTAAAATTTTGTTTACACTGTAGCCAAATTTTAACAGTATTTTTCACAATAATATTTTTAGTATATTCAGTAGGAGGAGACGTGTTGGAAAAGATTAAAGCAGGCAGGGATGAGGGGTGACAAGATAATGCCATGAGGGAGCATCAGCTCCTGCCCAATTATAAAATTGGAGGTTTGGAGTGGCCATACCTCCCATTTTTTTTGGTTGCTGCAAAGTGGCCCATGCTAGCCGAGGTGACTTGCCATTCCATATAAAAGTTGTTATAATGCCATTTATTTAGGTAAAAAAATTATTTAGGGATGAAAATTGGCAAACACTGAAAAAGATATGTAAATTTGGGTAAAATATTCATTTGAACAGAATTAATACAGCCAGCAACTGATAAGGGACGACCCTGAATTTCATAGATGATTTTAGATGCCATAGACTTCCTCAGCTGATGTGTCAAGAGTCGACTTGGTTTTTCCCCAAATTCATAGTAGGTGTGTCTGGACTCCAGTAGCATCTCTTCTGCTTTAACTGTGGAATGGTTATCAAACTCAGATTGAAGAAGGAGCCTTTGCTTGTATAATTCATCTGATGGGGTAACAGAATATAATTGGTCAATCTCTGAAATCTTATTGGTACTATTTTTAATTTGGGACAAATATTTTTTTCTTTCAAAAGAGGCATAGGAAATAATCTGACCTCTTAGATAACATTTCAGAGATTCCCATAAAACACTAATGTCAGGTGTACTGTTCTCCTCAATGAAAAAATCTAATTGTTCCCCAATTGTAGTGAGGAAATCTGAGTTTGATAAAACTCTGATATTAAATTTCCACGGCTGAGTGCGGACTAAAGACGAGCAGAGGAAATCCATAGTTAGAAGAGAATGATCAGAAATCACTCTGGCTTGATATTGGCAGTTTTGAATAGAGCTAACTAAATTATTATCAACCTAAAATAATCGATCCTTGAAAATGTGTGGAGAACGGGAGAAAAGAAAGAATATTCACGTGCATTCGGATTAGACCTACGCCACATATAACAGAAACACCATAATCACGGATAAAGGAGTTAATTACTGAGATAGAGTTATGTGCATATTGTTTAGAGGAAGATCTGTCTAACTTGTCATTCAAACAGCAATTAAAGTCTCCCCCAATAATGAGATTCAATATTAGGAATATTGGATAACAAAAAAGCTCTCATCATCCATGTTTTGAGCATAGACATTTGCCAAGGTTAAAGCAGTATTATTAATTGAACCTGAGATTATAACATACCGACCATTGTGACCTGTAACCACGTTTTCACATTTAAATGGGACAGAGTGATGAATGAGAATGGCAACCCCACGTGCGTTACTGTTAAATGATGAATGATACAGTTGTGACACCCAAGTTTTTTGCAGTTTGTTTATATTTAATTCATTTAGATGAGTCGATTGGATAAAAGCTACTTTTACATCAAGATTGCTCAGGTGGTGAAGTACCTGGTAAATTTTTGTTTTGGTAAAGTTTTCCCAGACCTCTGACATTCCATGTTGCAAATTGAATTATAGTGCCTGCAGAGTTCATTTACCTAAAGTTCATATATCAACATATAAGAAAGGGAGAAGTTCTGAAGAAGTCCTTGGAGTGGTGAGACAAACGAAACAGTCATGTATAGAAAACTCAAAACAAAACAAAATAAAGAAAACACACACACACTCACACAAAACTCAAAAACACACTGTATCCCCACCCGCCCAAAAAAATAAACACACTATCCCTGCAAGAGGGCAGTTTTAAGTCTAATTAAAGAGACCATTGTCGTTTGTTCTTAGGTCTGACTGAAAAATTTAAACAGACACCAATGTAAATTGATTAAGAAGGTGCATTTGGCTCTCTTGTGCCTGCAAGTAGGAGTTAGTGTATATCCTGCAGGGGGCATTGCAGGCCCCGGCCAGTATGTTTTGTGGCCAGCACGAGTAAGAGAGGCATGGGAACTGTAAACAAAAATCTGCTGGACAACATGTTGCACAGTTGCGGGTGACAGTGCCTCAACTCCACATGAAGTCAAAAATAATCCAGCGAAAAAATCTCCCTCGAAACTTATACAGCATAGTCCGATGATTTCTTGCCACAGGGTCCAGAGAGGCAAAAGTTCTGGAGACAACTCAAGCCTAAGTTGGTGACATATTCATGGAAGGGATGAAAGCGGCTTCTGCAGCTTTATGGCAGGTGAACTGCTGGAGCTCTCCGTTGACAGTGACACACAGGGTGCTCGGATATCGGAGTGAGTATTTAGTGTTAAGTTCACAGAGCCTACGCTTGACAGTGTCAAAACTCCTTCGCTTCCTCTTGAGCTCTGGGCTGAAGTCGGGATAGATGTGGATCCGCAAGCCTTTTAACAACAGCTCCTTATCCTTGGCCAAGTGAAGAAGTTTGATTTTGTCCTGGAAATTAAGTAGTTTGATCAGTATGGGCCTCGGTCTAGCTCTGTCACCATGGCGCACGGTGGCACCGCCAGGTGGGCCAGTAGGGATGCAGTGAGCCCTCTCAATGACCGGGGCAAAGGGAAAGTTTTCCTGTCCAAGTAGCTGCGAGATCAGCTGAGACATGAAGCCTAGCATATCACGACCCAAGGCATTCTCCGGGACATTAATGAAGCGCAGATTAGAAGCACTGCTCCGGTTTTCCAAGTCTCCAACCTTACTCAGAAGGTAAGAGTTTTGCTTTTGCAGTTCGCGGTTCTTAGTTTGGAGATCAAGAATATCATCTTCAGTTTTCCCAACTCTTTGTTCCAACAGTCCCACATGTTCACCGATAGTATCCAAAGAGCGCTGAATGTTATTGAGCTGGGAATGAATGGGATCCACCTTAGCGTCCATCTGAGATAGCATTTCCATCTTCAGTTGATTTAAACAATCCAGCACAACTTGCATGGAGTTTTGAGTAGATGAGTCCTGAGACATCATTGAGGTAATCAGATTGGAGCAGTTGTGGTGTCAAGAAGCAATATTAAGAGATACAGCAAACTATTTCACGTTCTGCACGTACTCACGCTGCGGCCATCTTTAACACCATTGTCATACATGTTTAACTTATCCGTAGCTAGTGCCACTGCTTCTAGGATAGTCACTGATGTCATGTTTAATCATATAAAGCCACTTATCATATGGCCAGAAATGGAGCATTTGCAAAAAAACCATGCTAATGCAATTCAGGAAACATTTTGGGAGGAAAATGCGTTATTATTGACTGTTACACAGTTAAATTCTTGATTGATATTACACAACAAAGCACAGTGTTACATTTCAAATGTATGGAGAGGAAGAGTGAGTAACAAATACGTACATAAATGAAAACTGTAGCTTTTTGGACAAAATAGTTCCTGGTAATCTTGTTCTTGCTAATTGTGGCTTTAATATTCAGGTTGCTTAAAAATTCTAGCCTTCACACGTGGAAAGTTCCAGTTTGCTTCTGTTGAATTGGGAACAAGGAAAATTGCCCACATCAGGATTCATGTTGAGTGTGTGATCGGTAACATGGGTCAGAAATAAGCCTTCTGGATGGAATACTGTCAGTTGATTTCTTGATGTGCAAAGAAAAGGATGGTTATTGTACCATTGATAAGATTAAACTTGTCTCTTGTGTGATGATGAACCTGTGCCCATCAAATAGGGCCCGACGGATATGGATTTTTTGATACCGATACCGATATAAAGACTTTAGAGCAGGCCGATACCCGATATCAAATGTTTGCAGGCAGTACGCGGTCCAGTCAACAGTTTCAGTTGACTTTCTTTTTAAGCGCGCAGTAAAGCGGCTGCAGAAGCTGGGCTGCTTTGGGGATAAAACGGTTGTAAAAATTAACCATCCTCGGGAAATCGATCACCGCCTGAACTTTAGTGGGTAACAGGACAGCCCCGCAGGCAGAAATGCGATGGCCCAAAAACTCAATAACTGACATTTTGCTGGGTTGACAATCAGGCCGTGCACCGCCAGGCATTGAAAAAGCTGATGGAGGTGGGACAAGTGCTGCTCAGTGGAGCTGCTGGCCACCAGGATGTCGTCCAAATAAACAAACACAATGAATAATCTGTGCAAGACCAAATCCATCAACCACTGGAAAGTTTGAGCGGCGCCCTTGAGCCTGAGAGACATCCGTAAAAACTCAAACGGGCCAAATGGAGTGATTACAGGTGTCTTGGGGACGTCCTCCGCGCGCTGGAACCTGGTGATAACCTTGCACCAGGTCTACTTTGGAAAAAATGATGGTCCCAGCGAGATGGACAGAAAAGTCCTGAATGTGGGGGATTGGATAACAATCATTCGCCGTGACGTTATTCAGGCCCAGCAAATCCCAGCACAGCCGCCACTGATCATCGGAGTTGGGTACCATGTGTAACGGCGTAGCGCACGGACTGTTGGAGCACCGCACAATGCCTAAATGCTCCATGTTAGCGAACTACTCCCGAGCTACAGCAAGGTCAGTGCCGTCAAGGCGGCGCCCACGCAGGAGGCCCAGAAGTGGGAATATAATGTTCTACCTCGTGCATGGTGTCAGCAGTAGAAAATTTAGGAACAGTCAGCAAGGGAAACGGCCACAGTTAGCAGCAGTCCGCAGCCTTCAGCCAGCTTGTCGGAGCCAGCCGGGAGAATTAGACTCTTCTGCAACCCGGAGTCCACCAGAAAACGTTGGGTTACTTAACGTAATCCCTGGTTCTTTGATAACAGAGTGAGGTGTTTCACTATGGGAATCGCCCTGTGCGTGACCAACTACGGAAGCTCCAATGACACAACGTCTGTCAGGTTGAGCCGTGGTCCAGGCTCCGCCTCCTCCTATCACCACGGCCAACCAACCACTCCTTACTCATTCTGGATAGGTTTCTTTCCGTATCCATGCAAGGAGTGATGTGTTGGTGAAACACCTCACTCTGTTATCAAAGAGCCAGGGATTATGTTAAGTAACCCAACGTTCTTTTTCTAACTTCGTTCGGTGTTTCACTATGGGAGATATGGCCCACTCCCGGATTGCAGAAGCAACCCCGAAGCCACGAGCAGTAGGGAAGGATACTAGGATGGACCTGCCCCCCCTACTCTCAGCACTGCGTGGGCCAGTGACGGCTGGGCCACATCCAGTCTGTAAAACCGCACAAACGTGTTCGGTGTGGCCCAACTAGCGGCAGCACAGATATCCTGTACTGACACACCTTTGAACAGGGCCCACGACGTGGCCATGCCCCTGGTAGAATGAGCTCTCACACCCGCAGGTGGCTGAGCGCCTCTACACTTGTAAGACATACTGATGGCCTCCACAATCCAGTGGGAAAGCCTCTGACGGGACACAGGTTTCCCTTTGTGAGAACCGACCCAGGAAATAAACAGCTGGTCGGATCTCCTAAAGACAGCCGTTCTGTCCACATAAGCCCTCAGTGCTCGCACAGGGCATAAAGAATTCAGCCTCTGCTCCTCCGCTGAGGCAAACGGAGGGGGGTGAAAAGCCCGCAGCTCCACAGAGGAGCACCTGTACAGCGGCCCCAAAACTTTAGGCACAAAGGCTGGATTAGGCTGCAGGCACACCCTGGTGAACCCTGGAGCCCATCGTAAACAAACGGGGTGGATGGAGAAGGCATGCAGGTCGCTCACTCGTTTGGCAGTGGTTAAAGCCAGAAGCAGTGCCGTTTTAAACGAGAGAAACTTCAGCCCTACTCCCTCGATGGGCTCGAAAGGATAATGAGAGAGCGCATCTAAAACCACCGACAAATCCCACAATGGGACGAGCGGTTTAGACACGTGAAGCTTGCGGCGTGCACCCCTCATAAAATGACACACTAAAGGGTGTTGGCCTGTGGGTTTATCGCAAAACCCGACATGACAGGCTGAGATCGCCGCCAGATATACTTTGATGGTGGAAAAAGCCTTCCCTTTTTCCAGCAAACTCTGAAGAAAACAGAGCAGATCTGCGACAGAACAAACAAACTGTACACACCGCCGTTCATCACACCATCTCTCAAAAACCCGCCATTTACCGCTGTAGAGAGAGCGTGTAGAGGGGGCTCTGGCATTCTGAATCGTATCGATCACCTCAAGTGGGAGGCCAGACGCATTCAGATCCCACCTTTCAGGGGCCATGCCCAGAGCGCTACGCGGTCTGGGTGGGGATGGTAAATCTCCCCCCCTGCCTGAGACAGAAGATCCCTGCGGGCGGGAAGACACCAAGGTTCCCCGGCCAGCATCTGAATTATTTCTGCTACCCACGGTTTGGACGGCCACCACGGGGCCACCAACACCAGCGACAGCCTTTGCTCTCTCACCCTGGTTAAAATGGGAGAGATCAGGCTCAGAGGTGGGAACGCGTACAGCGGAACGTCTGGCCATGGGTGGGCTAACGCATCCATCCCTAATGGCGCGTCCGCTTCGACCAGAGAGAAAAACAGGGGGCAGTGGGTGTTTTCCCATGAGGCGCAGAGATCTACGGCGGCTCGGCCGAATCTCTGCCAGATCTGGTCCACAACTTGAGAATGGAGTCTCCATTCCCCGTACAGAGGGTTTCCCCTGGACAACAGATCCGCACCCCTGTTCAAGACTCCCGGTATGTGGGTAGCTCGGACAGAGAGAAGTCTGGAGCTGCACCACACTAACAATTCCCTGGCCAGCCTGTGCAGGTGCAGAGAACGGGTCCCCCCCTGACGATTGATGTAGGCTACCACTGTGGAGTTGTCCGTCTTTACCAGGACGTGACGACCTGTCAGATAAGGCAGGAAGTGTCTTATAGCCAGGAACACGGCCTGCAGCTCCAGCACGTTTATGTGGAGCCGAGACATCCTCCGAGACCACACGCCGTTCACGGCCCTGCCCATCATGGTCGCACCCCATCCTGTCAAGGAAGCGTCCGTCGTCAGGGTAACCCTGGATGACACCGCCTCCCGTAGTGAGGGTCGCTGTCTCTCTCCATGGCAACAGAGCCGCCACGCACGTGCGCGTGACCCTCACATTGCGGCAGAGGTGACGGCGGGGGCACAGCCTCATCGACGCAACCCATCGCTGAAAATCTCTCATCATTAGGAGTCCTAGCTGGACCACTGAGATGACAGATGCCATGAGCCCGAGCAGGCGCAGGCAGAGTCTGAACGGCACGAGTTTCCCCAGCTGGAAACGTGTCATGCACTGTGTGAAGGACAAGATGACAGGGTGACCCAATATGACAGGGAGTTTATTCTGAGCCCCAGATAATCCGTACATTGTGTTGGAAACAGACGGCTCTTTTCCCAGTTTATCTTGAAACCGAGATCGATCAGGTGACTTATGACTGTGCTGGAGTCCCTGACAGCTTGCTCCTGAGTTTGGGAGCATATGAGGTAATCGTCTATGTATGAGAAGATCCTGATGCCGCTGTTCCGTAATGGAGACAGCGCCGCCCCCACACATTTGCTGAAAACTCGCGGTGCTAATGACAGCCCGAACGGCATGGTTTGAAACTCGTAGGCTGTGCCTTGATAAGCAAACCTGAGAAATTTCCTGTGTGGAGGATAAATGGCGATGTGGAAGTACGCATCCGAGAGATCTATTGTCACAAACCAGTCTCCCGGGCGAATTGAGTGACACAGTGTTTTGTGCGTCAACATTCTGAACGTGTATTTTCGCAAATGTTTGTTTAATACACGCAGATCCAGAATAGGGCTCAATGATGCGCCGCTTTTCTTTGGAATGAGGAAATAGAGCGAGTAGAAGCCCTGACGACTCTCTTCGTCCGGAACTACTCTGATCGCTCGTTTGTCCAACAGAGCAGCAATCTCGTCCTCCAGGACGTGCGCTGAATCGCTGTTGGCTGTAGACATGACAACCCCGTTGAATTTCGGTGGTCTGATGCCAAACTGAAGTCTGTAACCCTGAGAAATCGTAGCCATGACCCAGGGGTGAACTGCGCATGTGCTCCCCCTCTGTGCTCGGTCCGCCTGAGTGTCGCCTGAGTGTGACGTCACTCTGGCGACCGTCCCGTTCAGAAGGACGTGAGCGCCCTCTGCCGGTGTTAGCCGGGATGGAGGACCATTTTGTTTTATTTTGTTTTGAGGGGGGCGTTCTGCCCTCGGCAACATGCCTGGTTGCAGAAATGCACTTTTTATTTCGTTTATTTTCCCCTGAACAGAGTGAACTGAATTGGAAAACAGGAAGGTGCTTGGTGGCACTGAAATGGTGATTTGGCAGGTTTGTGGGCCTGCACACTGAACTGTCCGCCCCAGAGTCTCCGTTCTCTGTTCTAGAGGTGGAGACTGAAACAGGGCTCCTGCTGGACCAGCCACCACAGGAGCCTGTGAACACTGAGGAACAGGGTTGAACTCCCTGCCCATCATCTTCCTCTTCTTTGAGGGGGGGACAGTGGAATTAAGGGTGCTAGGTCGCCCGTTTCTTCTTCCCCTCCCCGGGGTGGGACGGACGTTTTCCTGTAGCTGCTGCGGCGTAGGAGTGCTTCCCCCATGGGCTGGGGTTGTCAGGTTTGTTAGGTTGGTTCGGTTGCCCGCCTGCGTGCCTCTGAGTCTTCACTCCGCCTTGGCGCCCTCTTGCAGCTGCAGCAGCAGCAGCAAAGCCAGACCTGTGTCCCTGTGAGGGAACAGGGTTAGGCTTCCGTGGCAGACAGAGGTTAAAGGCTTCCCCTTCCTCTTTTCTGCGGGTGCTGGTCTCCCTCATCTTCTCCAGAGCCGGACCAAACAGACCTTTGGTTGGGTCATATGTGGCATCCATAACTTCAGCCTTCTGGGAATCACCCAGGCCTGACAGGTTTAACCACAGGGATCTCTCACCGGAGACTGTTAGCCCCATTATGCAACCAGACCCTTGGACTGCCCCCCTAGAGGAGCGGAGGATGAGATCGTTTACCACACATATCTCATTCCACAGAGCTGGGTTCGGTGCCCCAGTGTCCAGCTGACGACCCATCTCTTCTAGTATCTCCGCTTGATATGCAGACAACAGTGTGATGGCGTTAAGGGAGCACACTGACTGTGCTGCATATCTGTAAATCCTCTGGTAAATAGATGCTGTGAGGCGATCCATTTTACTGGGAAGGGAGACAGTCGAAGACGCTGAGAGTGATTTGCGGTTAGGATGAAGGTGATAAGCCACGGATGGCTCCACCGCTGGGGGTTCGGCCAACCCCAGCTCACCCATTCCGTGCACCTCCAGCTTCGAGCAGCCTCTGGTGGGAAGCTTGCTCTTAAATGGGCTCGACCAGAAACGGCTCATGTCCTTCATGCACGCGGGAACAGCTGGTAACTGTTGTTTCGCTGGTTGCAGGGGTGGTGGGAGGCACTTTCCGTCGTACAGATCGCGTTCTGCTCCTTCTCCGCCCTGAGCCGCCGGCCATGGGATGCCGAGCTTCGCAGACGCACGTTTACATACATCATATAAACTGCTGTCTGCGGGAGAGACCACTTCAGCCCCACTGGGTGGCCGTGAAGGCTGGGCTGGAAAAGTGGAATCTTCCTCTTCCTCCTCCATATCATTCATTTCGAGGAGTCCAGAGCTAGCATCGTCCTCTGCCTCCTCCGTCACCGGGCCTAGCAGCTCACCGTCGAGGATTCCCTCGAAAAGTGGGGGCATGACCGGGGAGTCCTCATCCATCATGTCCGCCCAGCTCGATGAGGCTCGCGGCTGATGGACTTCAGCTGGAGCCGCGGCCGTGGCTCTAGCTAAGGAGGGGTCCTGAGTATTCGCTACTGCGACTCTCAGCCTTCGTTCCAGAACTTTCTCTGGCATGGAGGCGCAGTGCGAGCATTCTTGCGGGTTAGCGAGCGAGGCTTGGGCGTGTTTAATGCCCATGCACGCTATACACATAGGATGAGGGTCCCTGCCCGAGATGGAGGCCCCACATGACGCAGGGCACAGGCGGGATGCAACCTCTTTAGCTTTTAGCTCCGACCCTTTGGCGGGGGTGGCAGCCGTAGCAATGACAGTAAAGAGAGGAGGCTCGCTGTTACACGTTAGCCTGTTTTCTGCTAGAGCTAGCTGCGGGGCTGATACTGAGCTTGCAGCTATAAACCGAGTCAGCTCGCCGTGACACGTTAGCTGATTCAGCCTGTTTGCTAACAAATTAATGCTAGGCTGGATTCAGGCTCACCTTGACGTGTTAGCCTGAAAACTCGCAGGTGTCCGGTCCCGCTGGTAAAAGCCGGGTGATGTTACCGAAGCCTGCGAAGGAATCACTTCTTTCGAAGGACTCAGCACGATCCAGACCAGAGTCGGGACTGCGTTCGGCAACGTGCTCCTTAACGGGACGCCTGAGAACTGTTGAACAGTAACCGAGTTAGCCTGACCGCGCTGAGGGAGCTTGCTATAGTTCCACACGGGAAGAAAGCGAGAATGAGTAAGGAGTGGTTGGTTGGCCGTGGTGATAGGAGGAGGCGGAGCCTGGACCATGGCTCAACCTGTCTGTCATTGACAGACGTTGTGTCATTGGAGCTTCCGTAGTTGGTCACGCCCAGGGCGATTCCCATAGTGAAACACCGAATGAAGTTAGAAAAAGAACGTTTTCTCGTACCGGAGTCCTAGATGAAAAGCAGCCTTTGTCGGCAACGGCTACAGCTGCTACCGAGCGTTGGCTGGGTCGTTTCCCGGTGGCTGGAAAAGGGTGGGAGACAGCGCTGGGCTTTGGCGCCGAACCGCTGGACGTAGAAACAGAAGCCACCACCAATGGATCATTAGCCTCCGATGATGGCGCCTTAGGTGCAACAGGTGTCACTGGAGATGTGGAAGCCACCGCTTGGACCGTGAAACTCTTGGTAGCCAGGAGGACGTGGTGGGCTTCTTCCTCAAACGAGCAGTAGTCTTTCTTCTGCAGCAGTGGGGAGTTGGCGAGGACAGCCTACATGGGAGCTGTCGGAGTAACAAGTGGATGAAGAGGAAACCGCTGTCATCTGTACCCAGCAGGGATAGCATGCTCTCCAACAGCTCCAGGGCAGTGCTATCACCACAACTAGAGATGGAGAGGAGCTTCTCAGCCCGTTCTGTGGCCGAGAGGGTGTAGCGCGGAGCAGCAACTGCTTGAGGGCGATTTACTTCCCTTGGTTCGGGGGGTCCTGGAGCAAGGACATCGCGCGGCGAGAGGAGAGAGGATCCAGCGACCACAGTGGCATTTTGTGTCGTCCAAGGAAATACCCCTAACAACAAACTATGCCTCAATGTGTAAAAAAAAAAGGGGGATAGTGAAGCCAAAAGTCCGGGATTTTCACAGCTACGGAAAAAGAAGCCGGGGATGTGGGTGGAAGTTCCACAGCAGTAGGGATCCCCTGGGAGGAGCGGGCTTCACCATCAGACATGTTCAACAGCAGGGTCACCAATGTGGAGGAGTCAAAAGGACGACACAGAGAGGTGGATGCGATCAGAGTGTTTACTCAACTCCAACTGAACAATACAGTAATGGTAAGTCAGAACACTTAACAGATTTGCGCCAAAACCAACGTAAACAATTTTGAATATAAACATCCTATTGTCTGGGTGTGAGTGGAACCCCCTGGTGGTTCGCCACAATAGATTTATAAATCTTTGTGAACGCTTTGACGGTTTCAGACTGCTTTAACTGATCTTCCAAGTCATTCCACAGATCAACATCTCTAACAGAAATACACTGACTTTTTTTTATTTGTTCTAGTTTTAAGTTTTTAAAAAAATGCCAGTTCCTCTGAGGTATACTGACTTTTCCTGTATTCAAATACGTTGACTTGACAGTACAGGTACACGGATGAAAAGTTAGTAGAGGAGAACATTCTGAAGGAGAAACAAGCACGGTGAAGATACCATTGTGAACCAGCTCTACTGTACCGTCTTCTGGATTAGGTCACCTGAGAGATGGTGAGAAAAGGCATAAAATTTACTTTTAGCAAGCTTAAAGTGAGTCAAAACATGTCCCGTTAAAGCAGTGCTCCTCAATTATTTTCTTTTGCAACCCCACCCCCACACCCCCAGGACCAAGAAAACTATCCAAATCCCCCCCCCCTCTGCATATCGTTGTATCCTTATTAACATTAAACATTATTAATACTTCTGGCGAAATTCTACAATTTCATCTTAAAAACACCACAATTTCCTCATTTATTTAAAGAGGAAGAGTTATACATAACATTTAAATGGCATTAGTCCAAACAATGGTTGCTGCATATGTCACTAGGTGATTTGGAATAGCAACAAAGTTGCTAAGTTTGCAGCCCTGTGCACTTTATATGCTGGCTTTATATGCTTTTTGTATTCAGCTGGCCATGTGATTTAGTGGCAACTTGGGCTAGCTGTTTTTCATTTTCTAAGAAACCAGCCAATTGGGTTTGGGATTGAGACTGGGATTGAGAAACCTTCTGCCTCGACTGAATGGGGTCTGACTGGGGTCTGAGCTGACAGGAAATAGAAACAGACCAGTCATCGCATCAGTGGAAAGATAAACAAAAATAAAGTTGAAAGCAACAACAATAATAAATAAAAACGTATGTCCTGCAGCAATTTTAAGCATGTGTCCTGGAAATTAGCCAGGACATCAAAGGTGATATAGAGTGGGTCTCCCCACACAGTGCAAGTAGACATAGCATCATGACAGGTCAGCTGGCCATTTTTGATGGTGCACTCTTGTGTGGGAGTGCATGATGTAGGAGTGCAGCGGAGATCATTGGGACCATGACATTCACATCGCTGAGAGCAACTATCTGTCCAAAAGGATTCACCAGCCTGCAGGACAGAAAGAAGAAGAAGAAAAAAGCAAAATCCAAAATTAACAAACAAAAATTTCTCAAGTCATTTCAGAACAGTTGTTGTAGGCATTAAACCCATATCATTAGTAAAACTAAAATACTGAGTTACTTTAAAAAAGGTTACATCTTAGCTTGTGACGCCAAATTTATTGCACTCTCTGCAGTTCTCCTCTTAACTCATTCAGTCTCTACAGCTTTTATTGGCTTAAATCCCACAAAGCATTCTGGGGCAGCTGCTCGCTAAAGTTGAACTCATTATGGGCTGTACTTAGTCATATGATCCAGGAGAGGGCAGTGGTGCACTTATCTGGGTGAGATCACCATTATTTACCATGCAACAATGCGTGTGCAGCGGCGGGAAGAGCCAGACAGATGGTGAATACAGACGGCAGGTTCAGAGCCTGTGAAACGGCTGGGAAGCGATCTCGTTGTTCAGAGAGAGTTATTACAAACTAGTATAGAATTTAGGGATTTGAGAAGGTGGTGGAGTTTATTACATGGATAAAAGCCCTCCAGCGTGTCTACCGGATCTGCCGGGAGGTGTCGAAGGTGGCACGGTTTGTAAATGTCCTGTATTTGTATAGCGCTTTTTTCTAGTCATTCAGACCACTCAAAGCGCTTTCACACTACAAGGTTTTGCATTTACCCATTCACGCAACCCGATATGTAAACTGGGGGGAGAGGGTAGGGGCTAACACTCACACAACCCGATACGCAGATCGGGGGGCAACATGGGGTTCAGTGTCTTGCCCAAGGACACTTCGACATGTGGAGGTGGAAGCCGGGATCGATCCATCAACCTTCAAGTTGGAGGACAACCGCTCTAACCACTGAGCCACAGCCGCCCCTTTGCGGTTTGTGCTCCAGCTCATCATTTTTCGGACTTGTGATGTCTTCAGCTAGATGTTGGGGTTCTTCTGGCGATTCTAGTGAAGCTGAGGTGGATTTATCCGACCAGTATCTGCTGTTAGGATCTTCTGAAGGCAGCAGGGAGCAAAATAAAGAATGATTCACCGCATAAAACACACGGTAAGTGTTCATAAAACAAAGAAACCGCCGTTGGAGGGGGGGGAGTCGCGCCAGTCACACGTGCACATGCGCGTGCACGTACATACACTTAGTATCTGAATCAAAAATTTGCTGCTTTTTTCTTATATTTTATTCAAATGTTGAAATTATCTATAAATGACTCTTTTTAGACAAAATAAACTATCAAAAGTACTTTTTTACAGTTGTTTTTTCACTTTCATAGTAATAAAACATAGTTCAGATGTTGCATGAATCATTGAAACATTAACTATTTACATCAAAGTCACTGATTTGCTTGAAAAACCTCTTTACACAAAATTCTCTTTATCTCAGCTTTTAGTCCTGAAACGTGTGGATTTTCATAAAAGTTCCTCTTTTGTGCAGCAGATTACTAAATAACAGAAAGAGGTAGAAACATTTTTTTTTGCTTTTGACAGAAGACAAAATTTTGTGCTGATGGTTTCAGAATTCACATACTCATAGGAGAAAATATTCTGTGGGCTTCAAAAATCAGTAAAAATGCTAAATCTCGCTGGCACTGAATAAGTTAAACAGTGAATATTGCAACTGAGAAAATAAGACTGCTATACAGCAGGAATGAAATTAGAAGAAGAATCTTTCAAAAGTATATCATCAGTCATCAAAGTGGGGTGGCCATGGCTCAGGCTCAGTAGAGTGGGTTGTCCGGTAACAAGAAGGTCACTGATTCGAATCCCCGCTTGACCCAGAGAAAAAGACTTCCTGGGCAAGACACTTAGTCCGGTGGCACTGGTGTCTGGCAGCCTTGCCTCTGTCAGTGTGGGTCCCAGGACAGCTGTGGCTACAAAGTGTGTGTAGTTTATCACCAGTGCCTTGGGGGTCATGGGACCTGAGTAAAGCGCTATACAAGTACATATCATTTACTGTCAGTCATCATCTACACTCACCGGCCACTTTATTAGGTACACCATGCTAGTAACGGGTTGGATCCCCTTTTGCCTTCAGAACTGCCTCAATTCTTCGTGGCATAGATTCAACAAGGTGCTGGAAGCATTCCTCAGAGAGTTTGGTCCATATTGACATGATGGCATCACACAGTTGGCGCAGATTTGTCGGCTGCACATCCATGATGCGAATCTCCCGTTCCACCACATCCCAAAGATGCTCTATTGGATTGAGATCTGGTGACTGTGGAGGCCATTTGAGTACAGTGAACTCATTGTCATGTTCAAGAAACCAGTCCGAGATGATTCCAGCTTTATGACATGGCGCATTATCCTGCTGAAAATAGCCATCAGAAGTTGGGTACATTGTGGTCATAAAGGGATGGACATGGTCAGCAACAATACTCAGGTAGGCTGTGGCGTAACGATGCTCAATTGGTACCAAGGGACCCAAAGAGTGCCAAGAAAATATTCCCCACACCATTACACCACCACCACCAGCCTGAACCGTTGATACAAGGCAGGATGGATCCATGCTTTCATGTTGTTTATGCCAAATTCTGACCCTACCATCCGAATGTCGCAGCAGAAATCGAGACTCATCAGACCAGGCAACGTTTTTCCAATCTTCTATTGTCCAATTTCGATGAGCTTGTGCAAATTGTAGCCTCAGTTTCCTGTTCTTAGCTGAAAGGAGTGGCACCTGGTGTGGTCTTCTGCTGCTGTAGCCCATCTGCCTCAAAGTTCGACGTACTGTGCGTTCAGAGATGCTCCTCTGCATACCTTGGTTGTAACGAGTGGTTATTTGAGTCACTGTTGCCTTTCTATCAGCTCGAACCAGTCTGGCCATTCTCCTCTGACCTCTGGCATCAACAAGACATTTCCACCCACAGAACTGCCGCTCACTGGATATTTTTTCTTTTCCGGACCATTCTCTGTAAACCCTAGAGATGGTTGTGCGTGAAAATCCCAGTAGATCAGCAGTTTCTGAAATACTCAGACCAGCCATTCTGGCACCAACAACCATGCCACGTTCAAAGTCACTCAAATCACCTTTCTTTCCCATACTGATGCTCGGTTTGAACTGCAGGAGATTGTCTTGACCATGTGTACATGCCTAAATGCACTGAGTTGCCGCCATGTGATTGGCTGATTAGAAATTAAGTGTTAACGAGCAGTTGGACAGGTGTACCTAATAAAGTGGCCGGTGAGTGTATATCCATTCATTCAAGTTCAGGGTCATGGGGAGCTGGGGTCTCATTTATAAAACTTTGTGTAGAAACCTTTCTAAAATCGTACTTAAGCTTAGCAAAAAAATAAAAAATCTACTTATGCCAAGTAAGTTTATGACCTATAAAACATGGAGTACGCACAGCTGCATGCAATCTCCACTTTATAAATCACACTCTACCTAGAAATGTGCTCAGGAGTTTCTGGATCACATCCAGCCCTCAACATGCCCACTTTCTGCTGTAAATGTTCAATGCAAAGTGCCTTGTGGATCTCATGCTTATACAGTGGGGCAAAAAAGTATTTAGTCAGCCACCAATTGTGTAAGTTCTCCCACTTAAAAAGATCAGAGAGGCCTGTAATTTTCATCATAGGTATACCTCAACTATGAGAGACAAAATGAGGAAAAAAAATCCAGAAAATCACATTGTCTGATTTTTAAAGAATTTATTTGCAAATTATGGTGGAAAATAAGTATTTGGTCAATAACAAAAGTTAATCTCAATACTTTGTTATATAGCCTTTGTTGGCAATGACAGAGGTCAAACGTTTTCTGTAAGTCTTCACAAGGTTTTCACACACTGTTGCTGGTATTTTGGCCCATTCCTCCATGCAGATCTCCTCTAGAGCAGTGATGTTTTGGGGCTGACGCTGGGCAACACGGACTTTCAACTCCCTCCAGAGATTTTCTATGGGGTTGAGATCTGGAGACTGGCTAGGCCACTCCAGGACCTTGAAATGCTTCTTACGAAGCCACTCCTTCGTTGCCCGGGCGGTGTGTTTGGGATCATTGTCATGCTGAAAGACCCAGCCACGTCTCATTTTCAATGCCCTTGCTGATGGAAGGAGGTTTTCACTCAAAATCTTACGATACATGGCCCCATTCATTCTTTCCTTTACACGGATCAGTCGTCCTGGTCCCCTTGCAGAAAAACAGCCCCAAAGCATGATGTTTCCACCCCCATGCTTTACAGTAGGTATGGTGTTCTTTGGATCCAACTCAGCATTCTTTCCCCTCCAAACACGACAAGTTGAGTTTCTACCAAAAAGTTCTATTTTGGTTTCATCTGACCATATGATGTTCTCCCAATCCTCTTCTGGATCATCCAAATGCTCTCTAGCAAACCGCAGACGGGCCTGGACGTGTCCTGGCTTCAGCAGGGGGACACGTCTGGCACTGCAGGATTTGAGTCCCTGGCGGCGTAGTGTGTTACTGATGGTAGCCTTTGTTACTTTGGTCCCAGCTCTCTGCAGGTCATTCACTAGGTCCCTCCGTGTGGTTCTGGGATTTTTGCTCACCGTTCTTGTGATCATTTTGACCCCACGGGGTGAGATCTTGCGTGGAGCCCCAGATCGAGGGAGATTATCAGTGGTCTTGTATGTCTTCCATTTTCTAATAATTGCTCCCACAGTTGATTTCTTCACACCAAGCTGCTTACCTATTGCAGATTCAGTCTTCCCAGCCTGGTGAAGGTCTACAATTTTGTTTCTGGTGTCCTTTGACAGCCCTTTGGTCTTGGCCATAGTGGAGTTTGGAGCGTGACTGTTTGAGGTTGTGGACAGGTGTCTTTTATACTGATAACGAGTTCACACAGGTGCCATTAATACAGGTAACGAGTGGAGGACCGAGGAGCCTCTTAAAGAAGTTACAGGTCTGTGAAAGCCAGAAATCTTACTTGTTTGTAGGTGACCAAATACTTATTTTCCACCATAATTTGCAAATAAATTCTTTAAAAATCAGACAATGTGATTTTCTGGATTTTTTTTCCTCATTTTGTCTCTCATAGTTGAGGTATACCTATGATGAAAATTACAGGCCTCTCTGATCTTTTTAAGTGGGAGAACTTACACAATTGGTGGCTGACTAAATACTTTTTTGCCCCACTGTACATAAGCCAGCTCGTTGCAGCATTCCACCAATAATGATGGTGACCGCAGATCAAGGAAGATCAAGAAAGCGCAACTTCAGTGTTTGGAATAACGCTGTTTAAAGTAATGGCGTGTTAATTTTATCAGCCATTTTAAAATTTAGTCTTAGTAGTAGTCCAGTTTCAATTGTGCTTCTTAGTTTTTATCACATTTAGTCAACCTTATCCCGTTTTTATTTAGTCCAGTTTTAGTTGACAATAAGTCGAGCATTTCAGTTTTTTTAGTCCTAGAAGACATTTTGTCTAGTTTTAGTTAAAACCTGTCAACATTTGTGTCTAGTTATGGTCAGGACAATCACTTTACCTTTTTACTGTTTTTTTGTCAGCAGATAATATTGAATATTTCCATCTGATCTAAAGTTATTTCACACATTTTCTCTCTTCTTTTTAGGAAACAAACAACTATCCTATTTTATGCAGAAATAACCCAATTTTAATATCACAAAACTGACAAAAAAAATTGATTCATCATCTTTCTTCGACAGAATTTCAGACTGCACAGATGGTACCTCCCCAAAGGAAAAAGCACAAAAGCTTACTAGGGTATATTAATATTTACTATATACAATAATGGATTTCTTTACATTTAACATCAGATGACCACTTTGATTGTAAGATTCGGATGTTTATTTATTAGAAGCTGGACATTTTAAATGAGAGTAAGAAAAAAATATTTTGTGCCCCCTTTCCCTGTTAATACCCTACCTGGCCCCCTGGCAAAACTTTGCTAGACCTGTCCCTGCACAGCTACCAGCTGTCAGCTACGTAGAAAAGGCTTCTGGTGTTATTTGTCTCTCAGAAACAGTTTATAACTTCCATTCAACTCATTAATGTCACCTAAAAGGTAAACCTGTTTCTCCATTACCTGATCAGCTCTCATGATTCAGTACAGACATCTCCTGGTTTCATCTTCATGCACCCTTCTCACAAGATATCCAAACCGCTATCATGACGAGCAGCTCTTCCAACTGCGGCTCCAGCAAACATCAGTGGATAAACTGATCTTTTATTCTCATTCTAGCTGAGATGTGGGATACATCGCATTCCTTTACACCTTAATACGGGACGCGTAATATTTTCTCTGAACACTGGGCGATTTCATTTTTGCAGGATGTTTGGCAGCCCTAGTTTGTTTTCAGGTGTACTGTAGCTGCCTGGGTGTTTTGTGTTAACTATAGTTCACTTGCAACTCTTAGATTAGCTCACACTCGCTGCTGCTAGCACCTCCAAAGCTTGGCCCTGCCATCGCCGACAGCCAGTGGCAATCCTGAGCCTGCTCATGCTAACCCTAACCCATTACAATTTCCAGTGTTACAATGCTGTTAACGTTAGTAAACATAAAATTCAGTGCTATGAATTGATAAAAAACTGCTTAATGTGAGCACATCGCTGGCACTCACTCACACACACACACACAGACAAACATGGTTGTGGGGAGGCTGGGTGGGTTACAAGATAAGTGATTACGATTGGCTAAGGAGGAGTCACTTGTTTCATAGTAGCCAATCAGAGCCATCAGAAAAGAAACATGTGTACCCCCCAAACTTTGAACAGATTTGGTAAAGTAGCAGAAATGGCAAGCATGGACGTAGTTTTAAGGGGGGGGACACAGGGGACATGTCCCCTGCACTTTTTCAAAAGGCCGTTTTGGTCCCCTGTACTCTGCAACTGTCCAAAAACAATGTTTCGCTACATTAAACAGAGATGGGTTGAGCACTAGGACCAAGCAGAAAACGGCCGCTCAAGCTGAAGCCCGTCTCCCCTAGTTTAGCCCGCCTACCAGTTCCTCTTGTGTGATTGGCTGTTTCTGCTGTCACTCCCCCTTGCCTGTTTGCACACTGCAGACAGACAGACCGGTGTGGTGGCAAGCTAACGGTCAGGAGTGCTGTGCAACTGTCGTTTGGCCGGCGTTTGGGTTTATGATGTCAAAGAGAAAAAAAGGCGACATATGAGACTTTTTTAGAAGTCAAACTGTAAGTTACTCAAAGAAATGTGTTCCAGCCGTCCTTCAACACCTTCACTGGGTCCATAAAGCAGCATGTCCACCTTTATAGCCTCATCGTGTAAAAAAGCTCACAATAATCTTGAAACATGTATTCCTTTAGTGTAAGTGCTGATAAATAAAATGTATTATTATTATCAAAAAGGTAAAAATACCATGTAAATTAATTTATGTTTATTTATCTAAACTAGTGATTATTGTGCAATTATATATTTTTTCTCTATAACTCATCTAAGTTGACGATCGTTGCATCCCAAATTGTCCCTCTGTTCATGTCATGCTGCAATATATTTTTATCAGGCTAAGGATGGCAGAGATGCAGAAAGAGAAGGAAACTCTGGAGGAGGGAGAGCAGCTGCAGGAGATGGAGGGGAAGAGGTTGGAGAAGGGAGAGCTGAAGGAGACGGAGAAGGGAGAGGAGAAACTGGAGGAGAAAAGGCTGGAGGCTCAGAGGTGAGGTTGAAAGAATAAACATGTTAGTCTTCAGATAAAGCATTGTGATAAATGTTAGAGTGACGATCATCTACATCAGAGCTTTCAAAGTTCAAACACCAGCATCTGTATGTTTAGTCAGATGATAAAAGCAACCTGTCCGGGTACAGTTTTAGATTGTAGCTGGTGCACTAAAATGTCTGTGCAAATGTGTAATTTTAATGGTTAGAAATGGTAGCAATTGGGCAATAAGTTCATGTGCTGGGTTAGGAACTCACATCAGGGAGGGAGTGACAAACTAGTTTGTCAAGATTTTTTTTATTAATATTGTAATAACTTTAATGATAATTTGCTTATAGATATTCCACCTTTTGTTGTGTTCATCTTTGCTGGATCAGCCACAGCCAGGGGTCAGTGGAGGTTCAGGCAGTAAAGAAGCAAAGGATGGAAGAGGAGGGCCAGATCAGATAACTGAGCCATATCAGCCTAATCCAAGAGAAATAGCATTTCAAAAACTTGCTAACAGAACCTTGCATTTCCAAGAGAAGTGGTTCGAAGAATTCCCTTGGATTCATTACAGTCATCATGTGAATGGAGTCCTTTGCTTTTATTGTGTAAAAGCATTTCAACTTGACAAGTCTTCACTTGCAAAAAACACAGACCCAGCATTTGTTTCTGCTGGGTTCAGAAATTGGAAAAAGGCTGTGGAGAAATTTACAGATAATACAAAAGCAAGTCTCACAAGCTTGCAGTTACAACACGTTGTCAAAAAGCAAATCCAATTAATGCTCAGCTTTCTAGTGCATTGGCAGAATCACAGCAAAAGGCAAGGGCATGCTTGATGAAGATAATGAGCTGTGTGCAATTCCTGGGCAGACAAGGCCTGGCTCTCAGAGGCAATGAGTCTGGGGGAGGAAATTTTTCTCAGTTGCTCAGGTTGAGATCAGATGATGGCTCTGTGCTGTTTGAGTGGCTTAATTCACGTTCTCATGATTATACAAGCCCCCAAATCCAGAACGAGATGTTGAGCATAATTGCAAACAACATTGTGTGAGATATAGCCACTGAAATCAGATCACAACCACAGTTGCAATACTCCATCATTATTGACGGAACACAGGACATTAGTGGGAATGAACAGGAATCAATCTGTCTCCGCTACGTTGACCATGACCTAATTCCTCATGAAGTAATTGCTGGGTTGTATGAAGTGGCACTTACAACTGGACAAAACCTTGCAAATGTAGCCAAAGATGCACTGCTTCGTCTTAATTTGTCTCTCGATGGGCTCCGGGGACAGACATATGATGGAGCAGCAAATATGTCCGGAAAATATGCTGGTGCACAGGCCTATCTTACACAAGCACAACCATTGGCACTGTTTGTACACTGTGTTAATTTAATAACACAGGCAACTTGTGCAGCCTCACCTCTCATCCGTGATGCACTACAGTGGGTCCATGAATTGGGGCATCTGTTTGGACTTTCAGGAAAGTTCAAGACCATCTTCTGCAACATTTCTACCTCTGAATATGGATCATTTACCACACTAAAACCACTGTGTCCTACGCGGTGGACTGTACGAGTCGCAGCAGTCCATTCAGTTCTTAAACAGTATGAGGCAGTGTTGCTCAGTCTGGAAGAGATGGCTTTAACTGGTGGCTCTGAAACAGCTACAAAGGCAAATGGACTCCTTGACAGATTCCAGAAAGGGAACACAGTTTTGGGACTCCATCTTGCTTTGGAAGTTCTTGAAGAAATGGAATGCCTCAACAAATCTTTACAAAAGCGAAACATCACAATTGCAGGCATGCAAGCTGCAGTAGATTATGTCAAGACAGCCCTGAAAGAGAAAAGAACAGAGAGAAGATTCCAACAGATTTTTGACAGTGCAACAGAGCTGGTCACCTCACTGAACATCAGCCCATTTGAAATGCATCGTATCCGCAGGCCACCAAAACGCCTTGCTGGTGAAGCTGCAGCACATGCCCCAGCAACCACTGTTGAATACTTCAGAAGGGAGTTCTTCAAGATGCTTGACACAGCAGATGTGCAGTTCAAAGAGCGGTTTAACCAAAAAAGCCTTGAAGTTCTTCAGAAGTTGGAGAACGTGCTTGTAAGTGGAAAAAGGGATCCCATTGTGGACCAATATCCAGAGATTAACAGGAGGATGTTGGATGTGCAGTTAGCCATGTTCAAGTCCAAGAACACCTACAAATCAAGCACAGAAGCTGCAGACATCCTGAGAGGCAAGCTGCCTGAAGTCAGAGGTCTTTTTGATCAGGTGGAGGTCCTTATGAGGCTGTTGTTGGTTGTCCCAACATCTTCTGCTGAAGCTGAGAGGAGTTTCAGTGCACTGAGGAGGTTAAAGACCTGGCTTCGCAACTGCATGAGTCAGAAATGCCTTAACAATGTGTCAGTTTGTCACATATATCAAGAAAGAGTCTATGCCTTGGACAGGAAGGAACTCTGCCAGGAATTTATCTCTGCCAATGATTGCAGACACCTTGTGTTTGGAAACCTTGGTTAAGTTCATTATGGTGACCCTTATTGTATGTAGTCTTGTTCACTTTACATTTACAAAAAAAAAAAAAAACTGTGGTTCTATGTTACACTTATTTGAAATAAAATGTCATTCTTGACTACATACACTGAATGATGGACATTTTATTCAATTTCTTCCCAAATGTAATGCCAGTTTGACTTGCCCACCAGTAGGTGGTGCTAATTAAATTATAATATTCCAGAAATAGGAAAAATTGTTACTAAGTTGGTGTGATGTTGACTCAGGTAAAACACAGAATTGGGTGATAATGTTTGGCTACATGCTTTACAACCAGTCACACCAAGGAAAATTGGGCTTAAAAGTAGCAATAGAAAACTAAAAGAAACAATGGAGGACACAGTAAGCTGAAAGATGAGTTTTATGAAGAACACTTCTGTCCCCCCCACCTCTAAAATCAAAATTTCGTCCATGATGGCAAGTCTGGGGCAGTCTAAAGGAAAGTTCTTTTTCAAGGTGGCGATATAAACACTACTTCTTTGGCTGTCTGTGTATTTGTAAAAAATATGTAAAGTTATTTACAATTTACAATTTACAAGTTATTTACTGCTCACGGTAAGATGTATCGTATCACTTCCTGTTTGTCTTGGTTGCACTGTTTGATTGTTGTTCTATCAGGTCTCTTGGCATTTTTTCAGATTTCCACTACGGCACTGCCATTTTTTGACTTATTAGTTCATAAGCACTTCTCTTACAGTTGTTCTGCACTCTCACCTTAAAGAGGCCATTTCACACAAATGTCATGACTTTGTAGTTATTTCTGAAGCATTAACCTGCCATATAAAACATTTTATATCTAAAAAACGTTAGGAAACACTGATTTACAGACCTTTCAATCTGTCTGTGTGAAGATTTGGCATGGCTTCATCAGGCTTCGGGCTGCAACTCATTAATATTCATTATGCGAATTTGCTGGACTCAGATTGGCTAACGAACTAGCCTTTGAGAGCAAGGCATACAGTTTCCTTCCCCAATGTACATGGCAACAGCGCACCTAGTCTCTTCCGGTTTGATACGTGTTTATGCTACAGCTTTTAGCCAACAGCCTGCTAGGTATGGTCTTAACTGCGCAAACTGATGAATACCAATGAGCAAAGGAGTTGTGATGAAACAAATACAGGCCGTTCGAGCTCGGGTGTTATTGCCACCTGCGTAGTTTGAGAGATAAAAACTGAAAGAGAAGTTGTTGTGTTTTCACAACAAATATAAGTAGTGAGTAGTGTTCACAACAAAGAAGTAGTGAGGAAGCACGATCATTTGTACAACTTCTATCTGAAAGAGTACAGGGATGCACAACTCAGCTTCAACTCCTGGAAGGAGATCGCTGGAACCTTGGAATTGGAGGTTGGGGAGTGCAGGAAGCGACAGAAAAGTAAGGAACGCACCTCCTGCTATCCTGGCGGAGAATTTCTTTGCAACAGGGTTGGGGTAGTATGAACAGAAACTGGCTCCGTCAGTACGCTGCCGTGTGGGAGCACATTTGCCTTTGCGTAAGCTTTACTCCTCCTCTGCTCCCTCTGGATTTCCTGGTTCATGTAAGTAGCTTCCCTGTCATCATTTTTCTTTGTTTCCATTAAAGGTTCTCTTGAGAATGGCTAATGTTTATCCTGCATTTGGCCAGCCTTTAGCGCTACACGCTAAATCATGACACCAATGATCAGAAGAACCAGTGACGACTGTGTCTGGCAGTCCCACTTCTGTCAGTGTCAGGGTAGCGGGGCTACAATATGTGTGTACAAATATGCAAGTGTATATGTGTGAATGGGTGAATGAGAAATTGTAGTTTGAAGTACTTTGGGAGACTTAAAAAAAATAGCACTAGAGAAGTGCACACTTTTTACCATTACCATTTATTCTCCAAAAAGATATACTAGCTTATTCTTTTCACTGCATTTTCTGTTTTACCATGTGTTATCTGAGCAGAATGAAACAAGTTTAAAAACTGATATGTGCCTGACCAGCTTAGAAAACACAACCACCACTCCCACTGGATAATGACCGTGGTGAAGTCAGTTCTGGCATTTGTTGACATTAGTGACACAGAGATATACAAAATAAAGCTGTTCCATTAGCATGCCAGATCAAAAAGGAATTTTGTAGGATGCTAAATATTTGCAAGACAAATATTTAAACTTACATTGTAGTAGAAACCATCATACTGGCAGCCACAGCTCTCTACAGGGACACATCCTGCTCCACTCCTGGCAAACCCCTCATCACAGAAACATCCCTCAGAGCAAACCTGTTCACAGGTGGTATCAGTGCTTCTCACACAGGTGTGTCCACAGTCTGTTCCACACAGCTCATAATGACTGTTAGCTGGACAGTCAAGGCCTTAATATGAGAGGAAACAAATGGACCAATTGTATTTAACCCATGACTTCATTTCCATATGTCTTAAAATATATGATAGATAGATTTAATAGAAACAGTTAATATTTTAAGGCAGTGATAACAGGGTTATGCATTGATTTTAGTTGTAAACTGACTTTGCACTTTGGTCTGCGTCACTGCAGTTTTTAAATGTGCTTTATAAATAAATTGATGATGATGATGATGACTTACTGCAGGTAGTGTTCTGTCTCCAAGGGAAAATCTGGACACCAGCAGATTGACAAGCGCTGACATATGTTTCAATGGCACTGCACAGAAGATCGTGACCTCGATTTCCCGACACACAGACATCAAACACGCAGTCACTGAAATATGATGCTGGATCCACTTCCTCATGGCAGAAGCTGAAGGGGCCATCAGCTGCCTGAATCACCTCACACTGAGTCCTTGCAGACTGATCATCATTGCACTGTGGACAGGAGGAGCCACATCCATCACTGCAGGAGTAGTTGCCAGGCACCTTCCAGGCTGTCCCAAAAACATCTGGAGAGGTGACTGTTGCTCCATTTGGGGTGTGGAACTCATCGTTTGGATTTCCATTGAAGTTTCCACATAGTCCACAGGTTTTTCCTCTAAAAAATAAAAATGGGAAAAAAAAATGCAATCAGTGTCTTGAATTGAACAGATGGTTGGCAACTGCACCAAATATAGGTCAGAATCTTCCACTTTTTCAGTAAATTACAAATACCTGTAGTTAGATGGTACAGTTACAATGACGGTACTATGTCCATTGTAAGAGACAGTCAAGCCAAAATCAGCACTGACAAATACACGAATTCCACTAGCATAAACATAGAATTGACCTTCATCCAATATAATAGGCAAATTCCGACTTACTCCATTCACCTAAAAGAGAAAGAATATCATGTGTTTTTGCAACAATATAAGGAACATAAAATTACATCTAATTCACATTTCACAGGTATAAAGTAATATTGTACTGCTTTTGAATTCAATGCTGTCAATTGTCTCAAAAGATCTGAATCTAAACACACATGCAATCATTTAATGATATGTTAATAGCAACAACTTACTTGTACCATCCCAGTTCTCTCCCTTGAAATATGCACTTGATAGTTTGACACATTTACAAAAACTTC
Source organism: Pachypanchax playfairii (assembly GCA_006937955.1). Taxonomy (NCBI): domain Eukaryota; kingdom Metazoa; phylum Chordata; class Actinopteri; order Cyprinodontiformes; family Aplocheilidae; genus Pachypanchax; species Pachypanchax playfairii. The sequence continues at coordinate 45,890 of SSNP01000331.1, forward strand.
TGCTACAATAGAAACTGCCAGCCCATTCAATGGCTCATTCTTGGTTTCCACAGAAAAGTGATGAGGCTCGTCAGTGGCATTACAAACTGCTGCCAGAATATAACGACAGGTTCCCTGGAAGTCAAAGGCTTTGCCATCAAAGGTAATGTAGTGAGGGTCTCCAGAGGCTGAGCATGTGCCATGAGGGTTGGGATGGCAGCCAAACTCACCATCCACCACTCGACAAGATTCTTGAGGATTACAAGAACTGGTGAAACATTGAACCATACCTATTGTACCATTACAGGTGCAGAAGTTCTGACATTCTTCACCTTCCCAGAACTGTTTGCCATCTTGCCAATAACGTCCTTGGTGAAAACATCCACAAGATGTTGGTAGCACACACTGGTTGCCATTGAGGACAAAACCATCATCACACTGACAGCCTTCCTGACATTGGGTGTCACATGTGAAGGGGAAAGACAGACTGGGGCAGGTAGAAGGACAAGAGCTTCCACAGAGTTCATAATGGCTGTTTGAAGGACAGGTTAGTGCTGCAGGGAGAGAATTTTTTTGAAAGGTTAATGAATATATATTTCAGACATCTCCACCAAAATAGGGAAGATAACTTACCACACCCAGTTGCATTCCTCCATTGTCCCAGAGAAACACCCTCTTGTTGACACATCAGTACATAATCTCGTAGGACCTCACATAGTGTTGATGCTGGATCTGTAGAGCCCTGGAGAATATTAAGACATGCATCCACCTGCTGCCCTGGGTCCACCACAGCCCAACATGGTGTAAACGGACCATGTACTAAGCTGATAATTCCACAGTACTCACTGGAATTATAATTGTTTGTAGAATTTTGGTTCAAAGTCTCCTTACAGTGAACTGCTAGTGATCCATCTCGCCAGCTGTCTCCAAATTCTTGTGAATGTTCCACAAGAGTGCCATTAGGTGTGCGGAAGTCATCATATGCCTGACCATTGTAGTTTCCACAAACTCCCCCCAATGATCCGCTGTAGACACTTGGTACAGTGACACGCACAAAGTGAGGCCAGACTGTTTGCACAGTTAGATCAAAGGCAGTACGAAGGATGATACTGTGAGTGTTGCTTTGGTAGATGCGAATTTGATTCAACCCAGAACTGAAAGGCAGTCTGACCAGCTGACCATTAACCTGTGGGATGGTTAAGTTTTACTTTTTAATAAACAAATTTTCAGGTATAAATTACATCAGAAGTAGTGAAAATATGTGTTAACTGAGAAAATATGTTTAAATTACTACATCAACTCATTTGTTATTGTAATTATAATAAAATGAGTGGACATGCTTTACTAAAAATTAAGAATCTTCTTGTGGTGTGATGTTAACTTACATGAACTTGTCTGTTGCTGTCTATTCTTATAGACACACGCAACTCCTCAGCTTCAAACGTCATAAATCTTGCAAACCCCTGGAGTCCCTTTGGCACTTTCTCTGCTGTCACCATAAAGTGTGGATGATCACCTGATCCTATAACTTTGGCAAGGGTCAAGCGACATGCTCCGGGATACTGGTATATCAGTCCATCAAACATATGGTAAGAGCCTGGACCCCTTATCCAGCATGTTGCAAAGCTGTTTGGTCTGCATCCTCTTTCTCCATTCTCAACTCTGCAGGATTCATGAGGGCCACAGCTATGAGGGGTGCAATTCATGGACCCAAAACTGCATCTGCATTGCCTTCCACAGTCCTTATCTAGTATCACGGTCTCTCCAGAGGGGTAGTACCAGCCTTCAAAGCTGCAGCCACATTCAGAGTGAGGGACACAGACCCCACCACTGAGGACATGTCCTGAGTTACAGACACAGCTCTCCTGATCAGGGAGAGGGCAGTTGTGGGTGGAATTGGGGTTGACACAGGTGGCTGGACATCCTGTACTTTGGGACTCAAAATGACTGTTGGCTGGGCAGGGGATTTCTAAACAAAAAGAAATCATTATTAATACTTGCATTAAGAACATTTTAGAACAGGTTTGTTTGAAATTTTTTGTACCACATAGTCCAGGTCTCCTCCAGCTTGGTAACTGAATACCATTTTGTTGACATTCACTTGCGTAGACAGTTAAGGCTTGACAAAGAATGGGCTGGTACCCTCCACCTACACACAGATCATATACACAACTCTCCACAAATGCCTGTGGAGGGAGTTGTTGGTGGCATGCAGAAAAGGGTTCAGAACTGCTTTGAAGAATACCACAATGGGCAGAATTACTATATAGTGCTGTCTGAGCCTCTGTGCAGGCAGCACAGTCCTGGCTTTCACACTGTGGCTCACACCCAAGCACATCATCACCAAGCGCTTGCCAGCTGTTAGCAAAAACCAGATCAGAGGTCACAAGCTCTCTTTCACGGGTTTGAAAGTCATCTCCAGGGTTATTATTAAAGTTTCCACAGAGGCCGCATGTTGCATTTTGGTAAGAATATGGCAGGCTGACCTTAACATAGAGATTTTTGCCATAAGAAACCATCAAGCCAAAGTCTGTGTTGACAGTCACTGCAAAACCTGACTCATAAACCTGGACAGAGCCATTCCTCAGGTAGAACGGAGTTGATGCAAAGTTTCCATTAACCTGTAAGCACATCAAAGTTTGTTAGTTGAGCAAAAACCAAGTATGAAAATCATAAGCTGGAAAATACTAAAAATTTAATTGCAATAAAACAAACCTTTGCTTTTCCAGTTTGTCCTTTAACAAGCTCAATGGTTTCATTATAGACAAACACTTTAACCAGTTCTGTCCAGGAAACCCGATTGCTGCCACGATGTTCATTCTTGCTTTCTACTCTATAGTAGGGCAGATCTTTTTGACAATGTTCTGAAAGAACATAAGTGCATGTGCCCTGAAAGTGAAACATTTTGTTGTCAAATGTGTAGTAATGTGGATCTCCACTGACAGTGCAGGTGCCCCTCTGCACTGTCTGGCAGGAAAATTGGAAGGAAGAAGGCTGGCAGATTTGAGAGAAAGAGCAGGGCTGGCTGTGACACTGCAGGCCTGCAGTGGTACAGGTGCATTTCTGTGCACAGGTGCTGTCACTCCAGAAAGAATCCCCCAATTCAACTGATTCACCTTTAACAGAATAAAAAAAAAATTCATTTAAAGTCCAACTTACCCCCCCTCCCCGGAGTCTGAGATTTAAAAAACAACATGATAAATGGGAGTGGCTGGTGGACTAAAGAGGCGTGGCATTCTGTGCTGTCACTGACATACATTATCACTCTGACTGACACACGCGCCAGACAGGGACAGATGAAATGGAGGAATATTTGGATGAGACAAGCAGCTGTGATACGTATCGTTTCAAGCCGATAGTTCGCCCTGCAGCAGATTGGCGGCATAGAATGAGGCTCTTCTTTATTGGTACTCTGTTAGCCAACGAGACGCTGCTCTTTTTATATTCAGCAGCGGGAGAATCATGACGACCCGAATAAAGAAAATAAGGTTTCAGCCAACAGCAATGTCTGATCCAATTCAAGTGCAGTGTCACGTTTTTAACCTGAAGAGGGAGCGCCACTAACGGTTTTTGGTATAAAATGAGTAGTTCTATAAAAAAAGTGCAAAAATACTAAAAGCAAGACCCAGAAATGTAGGCAGGACTATTAAACACTCATTTATAGAGTTTATCAGCAAAAAAAGTTGATTTGGGGGGTAAGTTGCACTTTAAGCCAGGATGTGAATACTAATAGCATTACATTATTTGGTTTTAAAATGAAAGGATTTATGTTATACTGATTCAGTGATTTCTGTTATGTTTTGTAGGTTGTAAAGGTGGACCCAAGTGCAGGAGAGAGACTCGACAACAAGTAAACTTAAAGTAAATTTAATAATAAGAAAACAAACAGCTGACAGGGCAGCAAATAAACTTACGAGATGATGAAGGAAATCCATAGGTAATCCCGACAGGAAACAAAGACGTGCTCACACTGAACTAACAACCCCACGCTACTTAAATACAAACTAAACTGATTACTAAACTCAAAACACCTGACACGACAATCAACTGAACACTGACGAAACAGGAAGCAAACAATATGAAACAATCAAGGAACCTAAGACACATGGCGGGAAACAGGAAGTGGAAACAATACCAAAATAAAAGCAAAACTGGATACATAGACAAACTAAGAAAAAAAGCAAAACATGAAACTATAACAAGACAAAGAAACCAAAAAGCTGAACTAGAGGGTAACACAGGCTGACTAAAATAAAAATAATCCCATAATCTAAGACAAACCCCCAACACAAGAACCCAAAACAACCCTCATAACAAACCAGGACAAAAAAATAACAAAACCACGGTCATGGTGGCTGGGTTATTAAAACAGCCTCTTTTGTAACAGCTGTACTAGACAAAGAAAAATTATGGATGAGAACAGATGATTCAAATGAAACTTTTTATTTTCCTGCCCGCTAAAGTGATATGTAAATACCGCATAGACAATTTTTTAACAGTAGCTACGTTTACATGCGACAAATTTCCCCAATCTGATTAAAATCTTGGTCGATCGGAATTCTCAAATCCCTGTTTACATGGACACTAACTGAAATGATCTGATCATGCCATGAGTACACATGCACCAAGCACTCAATCAGATTAAATGAGTTGAGCATGCGCACAGCGAGTTGTCTTTCTTGGGGAAGGAAAAAAGTAAACAAACTCCATCCTTTCTGCGCATCTTTTCCTCCCCACTGTGTGGTCGAGCTGACTCACGTTTTCCCCAATATGGACCTTCTGTGGGTGATTACCTTTATGCTTGGGTTTTTACTGGTCTCATTAACCAAGCTAGAGGCTGAATACATATTGCTACTGCTCCTCCGCCACAGGAGAGGAGAGCAGGATGACTGCGCCAGCAGACCACTTCTGTTTACCTCCCGCCATGTTTTCTACTTGGGTCTGCAAAAGTGGAAAGACGTCATGCTTAAGTTGAACGCATGCGCAGTGGGCTTTTTTCACCCCTTCATTCCGAATGGGTGTGTACATCCATGTCTATCCGAATGAGGATCTGACAAAACCACCCCTCTCAATCGGAGGGAAATTTCATTCTGATTAGGCTGCACTGGATCAAAACATTCTGAATTACATGTTTACATGACGTATTTTTGTTCCGATAGGGCGTTTATTCCGATTAAATGTGCCCGTGTAAACGTAGCTAGTGTGACTGATGACTGAAATGTCTCTACCTTCTTTCATAATAGTCTATATTTTTACCCACACTATTCAGTTTAAATTTATTTCCTTGTATTTTTGGAATTGGGGTCTAGAGAAGTGGGGGTGAAAGTTGTGTTTTTAAGCATCAAAATCTAATTACAAGTAAAACTTTATGTAAAAAAACAAGATCATGCAGCAGTCAGGTAGGAACAATAAGAATTGAATCCTGTATAGTTTTTATTTTCCCATTCATTACGAGAAGAGAACAAAGCTAGAAACCTGTGCTGAAACCAGATTGCTGCTTGTTTGTTTTCAACTTCCAGCTTTGGAAGGGTTTCCAGTAATCAATTATATACATTGCAGCTTTGGACCACTCTTGTTGCGAATTCATCCAATACAAACCAGTCCACTATTTTAGTCATCACTTGCTGGTTCTGCAACAAGTTTGAAATTACTATTGCCAAAAATCCCAAGGCAACCAACTATGTGAAAATCTTTCATCATAATTTCATGTAATTTTCCCTTTCTACTGTGTGTATTTTGCATCACTTGATATTCTTAATCAATCAATCAATAAAGTGCAGGGTTACTGTTAAAATAGCACCTTAGAAAAACTGTTGCAGCAGGAGGTAAATCCTGCAAGACTTACCACTGAAAGCGCAGCCTCTTGTTCCATGGTCTGTTCGGAAAGCCCAACGACCAGGTACATTGATGTTGCTACTTTGGCGAAAATGTGAGTTGCCGCCTGTTGCACTGCTGGAGAATGATCCAGGTGTGGAGAAATAGTGCTCAGAGTTTATTGTATCATAGCCAGCCTACAAATTACAAGAAATGTTTGGTTGAATTTACATTTAGTCCTACCACATATGATTGTACATGTTAGTCATAATAAGTCTGACCTGCACGTTTAGATGTGTTGAGGCTATTATCCCATAGTTCATCAGCACAAAGGAGTACTGTCCCCCAGTGATCAACACAGCTTGGACAGTTGTGCTCTGAAAATGCAGTTCAATTCACACATAATGTTGTCTTTGTGCTTTCATATAAGAGGTTCCAGAACTGAAAATCTGAACTTCAACATCATCATAATAACCGTTTATAAAAACTTACATTTATTTTTCTGGTTCTGGCAGTTGCAATTAAGTCATGACATGATGCAATGTATTAGAATGCCATTTAGAAAGACCTTTTTACTTACTGTTCCTGAATTTGGATAGTAGGCCACCTCATGCCATGTTGCCACAAAGACCCAGTTTGCATTGAAGCTGATGCTGGGGAAGTAGGTATTAATGTCCCGAGTTGCTTGTTGGAGAACACTGCCACTTGTATATTGGTTGTAAAGAACCTGACCAATTCGTCTGTTATCTAGATCAGTCCAAAATGGAGCAATTAAGTCTTTCAATTCATGTAGTGGGAACCTCCGAGGAGAATATGAAGGTAAAGGATTGTCAAACGTCAAGTGACCATTGTGGTTAACCTGTCACAATAGAACAGATGTGAATTTCTCTGTTACTGGATGTAGTCTACACGTGGCAGTGCAATTTATAATTTTGTACAGCACTGCTGAATTTCATAAACTTTTTCATATGCTGTTCGAGAAAATTAAAAAGAAAAATTGGATTTCTCTAATATACTGGAAGCAGCCAATATGAATCAAACTGATACTGTTACATACATAAATGTAGTCATATGTCCTTCCAAAATAGATAAAAGATCTTTGCAAGGTGATCTGTGGAGAACTTCCATCATCTGAATTTGAACTTGCTGTTCCAGATTTTGGATAAAGAGGACCTAATGCAGAAGATAAAAAAAAAAAAACCATGCAATCGTTAAAATAGTCCGTATCGTTCAAGCCAATAACATATGTAGTACTTATAACAACACAAAACAAAAATGTAATTCAAGCATTGTAGTAAATAGCATCACAATGCACCACAGACCTTAGATATTTAAACTCTATTTATACAAGTGATTATTTCATAAACACTCAAAAAATGTCAGCTTACTCATAACCTGAGGGGTCACCAAATCTGTAAATGGAAAAAAGACAAGATAAATTAAAGGAAATATTGTTTTCCAAAAATAAATCATTTTTTTGATTAATCTAACTTATTGCTTAAATTTAGACAGAAACTAATGTAAACTAAATAAAATATAATAGAGAAATATTATTTACCTGTCAACCCCAAAAGCAGCACACATATTACAAGATTTGACATTTTTTTAGGAAACATTCAAAAAAATCAAATCAGTTCATCAAACATACTGTCAAGAAAGATGAGTAAAGTTAGTAAAGATAGCGTCTGTATATCTGCATTTAATTCTGTGTATGCTTGAATTTCTTTGAATCTGGTCTCTGTATGCTCAAAAAGCTTTCCTAAAAAAAGTTTAGTTGAAGAATAGAATGCATTTCACCCCGAAAGGTCCTGCATGGTTTCTTCAAAATCAGTCAGTGCTAGGAAAGGACGAATGTGAGCAAGTGTGAAGTGTTGCAATGTGCATGTAAAAGCAACATAGAAAAAACAGGATGTGGGTGAAATGGCTGTTGGGCTTCAAGAAATTAGTCACAGTAAGAGGAACTGAGAGTTTAACAAAAAAGCTTTAGACAAATGTATTAAGGGATTAGGTCTGAGGCGTATTGAATGTTTTGGAATGGAATGAAGTAAGAAAAAATAAAGGAGGAGAATAAAACAATATGAATAATTGATTCTAGTATTTCAGATTAAAAGAGTTTATTTTAGATGAAAGAATGTTTTGATGTCGAATCAAATCTGACTTTATTTATATAGCACTTTTCACACTGTGAACAGTCTTTTTTGTAACAGCAGAACAAGACAAAGAAAATGTATGGATGAGAAAAGATGATTCAAATTCAGTTTTTGTTTTTCTTACCCTCTAAAGTGAAATGTGAATACCCCATAGACACCCAGTACTCATTGTCGGAAAAATAGCCTGTGTATAGCAGGAAACAGAAGTGAAACAGCACCAACAATTGCTGTTTGGCTCTCTTAGCTCGGTAGAACCCAATAAAAGAAAAATAGTTTCTTGACAAACTGTTTGCAGGCTGACATGGAAAGAAAAGAACACACAATGCTGGAGTTTAGCAATCTGGGATTCCAGTGGTCTGGGACCACAGTAAGCTTTGGAACCTTAAAGAGTTTGGGACCCTAAAGAAAACTCAGCACAACAATATAAATAAAGGAAACAATTAGGCACTTGGAGACAGGTAAATAATAGGCCTTTACAATTTATTTCAAAACAGAAGCTGCACTGAAAAAAGTAATTTTTGAGAGTTGTAAATAATATCAATCCAAGCTATATAAAATTCACTTGATTATTGCAGTCCACCATGGAATTATAAAGTAATGGGTAAATTATACACCTGTTACCCTTTTGTTAACAGTAACAACCATAGCATAAAAACATGCAGTAAAATATACCCAAAAACCTTGAGTCCTGTCCTCCAAATTGCGCATGACCGCGTTTTTTAGTGAGTGGAAGAGGGAACGTTGGGACTCTCCTCTATCCTGCTGCTATCTAACTGCACAAGTGAAGGCATTTGAGGGTGCTCTGTGTAATACGGCGAATCAAATGTTTTTTTTTTTATTTTGTTTTTGTTTTTCATAATGAGATATAAGAATTTACTCGCGTCTAAGTAAAGTGCCATTACTTGAAATGAAGATTTGAATCTGCGCTGGCGCCACCTGCTAACCGTCAGGACAACTGCAGGTAAGTAGCAATGAAGTATGTGAGCGTGTTTTTCCAAGATTAGTCAGCATGCAAGACTGTGTCTGACCGCTGGTTATATGTAGAAACCCAACGCGAACAGGCGTAGGCTTAAAAATTAAAACTAGGTACCACTATCCCACCAGTACAACATCCATGTTGCTGCACCTAAGTTTTTTTTTTTTTAAAGAATTGTGAGATCAAGTATAACATTTTAGAATACATTCACTATCAATTTGTGTTCTTAGAACGTCAGTGCTTCATTTTTCAAACTCTTGCAATGTCGTAGTTCCCCACTTAATTGCCAGGCCGCCACAAGCTAGCCGCCTCTGAACGCCAGGGGTTATAACCTCATTACCCATTTTGCGTAAACGCTCACCCGAATAACTGGCAGGGTGATTACTTGCACTTTATTGAGGTTATCATAAAATAAATCGCAGTTCATTTTTTTCACAAGTAAACAGTTAGCCACAACAACTGTGCGACACTTCCGTATCACGTCAAACTAAGAGAGCTCTGTAACGTTATAAAATAGGATGTGTTCCGTAATCTTACGCTACCGGTTACTCTTATTTTGATATATAACGGAAGTGTCAGACGGAACTACTGGCAGCAGGCTACTTCTATAAACAGGTGAAGACAGGTGAACATGGAGGAGAGTGGACCGCTAACGGGACGCAAGCGTTAAAGTTATGGTGCATTCACACCAGCCACTTTGTCAACGTCAAGCAACGCTGATAATGCTCCAAATTTGACGTTTGAAGTTGAAGCTCATAACGCCTGCCAGTCAGAGCGCATAGGCGTTAAAGCTCGTAAAGACAGACTGAAAAAGAGTGCGAAGGCGGGGCTTCCTTTGTTATCGGATGTTCGGAGCTATGGCGGATCATATTGAGACAGTGGCTTGGATTTATTTACTTCATAGATCTAGACAACGTCGACGTCGGGTGCATCAGCGCCGTTTGTGGATACACCCCATTCTTCAGATGCGTTCTGAGTTTGGTGAGTTTAACCATTTGCTCCAGGAGCTACGTTTGGATGAGGTTAATTCATCTTCCATTTTGGCTGATCTCGCTTCTTTCCGGCTACGTGCTGTGACGTCTTACGTCACTACGATGAGACGCTCTGATTGGTTGACATGCCGCTTCAAGAGCGTTAAGAGCGTCAAAAGTTCAGCTAGCTGAACTTTGACCTTTTCTAGCTTTTCAAGCTTTTCAAGCTTTTCAAGCTTTTCAAGCGTCAATGCCTGAAACGCTAGAAAAGCTTGAAAAGTTACCGCTCATAATGCTCACAAAGCAACGCAGAGCCGTTGAGGTCTGTCTGACGCCCGTCCACCATAGACTTTACATATAAACTTGCCGCTTATGACGTTGATGGTTGGGCCGGTGTGAATGCACCTTAAAGGTGTGATGACATCACTGTTTAAACTGGCTTAAAGCTATTTCATGTAGTAGATATGCCCGCATATGTCAACTCACAAAAGAATTTGATTAAAAAACTAACACGGCGGGGGTGTACGGGCAGGTCAGAATCCTCTTCTCAGCAACACGGTTCCTTTCATTAATGATATGTGGGTCTCCCTGGCTGACTTCGCTCTGATTGGCTACAACCATTGCCCGCAGCAAGCCTTTCTTCTCGGCTCCGTCAACAGTCCAGTAACATGGCGAGTGGACGTTTACAACCGTATATGTTCGAGCCTGAAACGTCTTCTGAGGAAGACGGAGGGGTGAACACATAAAACTCAACTAATCACATGAGCGAATAAACAGTGCTGTCAGATGTTATCAATGAAAATAGATTCACAATATGGTATGATAAACCTGTTGCTCACGGACATTGTTGCTAGATCGGCTATCACATGCTAGCATCATGAACTCTTCAGACCACGAACAAACGTTTATCAGGCAAGGCAGCATTTTATTAAATAAATAAACTTACGGGTATTGACGATGTGGTCGCCTCCTTCAGGGTTGGTAAAGAATTTTTAATTAAAATCAGTTTCTTTGACAATCCCAACTTGAATTCACCCAAGTTATGGAAGCAGTCCTCCGTGAAGTGAGCTGAACATATTTTCAAATTGAGGTTATAACTGCGTGGCACTTCTCCATAAATGAACTTCAGCCACTCTTCTCTTGTTTTTTCATCCTTCGGGAGTGAGTGGAAACTTCCAGCATGGGTTGAGCATCCTTGGACACAACAGGTCCCCGTTTGCGTAGCCACCTCTTCTCAAGAGCAGCAGCACAAGCTAGCGCAACGCAGCTACCGGTGTATGGGCTGGGGGTGGTGGGGGGGGGGGGGGT